>VYXF01006698.1:49044-83644 GCA_013397295.1 Polioptila caerulea | reverse complement strand
CGCCCCGCCCCGCGCCCAGCCCCGCCGCGCCGCGCAGCCCCGCGCCGCCAAAGTTGTCTCTCGGTTCGCAGCCGTGTGGGCACGGGCTCGACCCCGGCGCCGCAGCCCGGCCGCCGGTGCCCGAGAAGAAGGGGGCGGGAAAACCGACGGAAAACTTCTCAAGAGCCGTCCTGACAGGTGCGATTTCCGCTGATTCCTCCTTTGGGGGGGTGTTTGCCTCAGCACCCGTCTGCAAGGAGAGGGAGAAAAGCGGATATTTTTTCTTTTTTTAGCGTATCGGTGATGACAGGAGCGGCCCCAGCCCCGCACAGACGCCCCGGGGCAAGGGGACCCTCCCGCCCTGAGGAAGGGTAACACTGACGGCCCGTAACTGCTCATCGGATACGGCGAGGTGGTGCAATATATCATTATCTTAAAGTATTTTCCAGGAAATTAGCGGGAATAGATTGGATTACGTTGACTCCGCTCCTTGAGTATGCCTTATCCTGCTTGCAGACCCAGGACCTCGAGCGCGATCCGCTGACAAGAGGAATATTGTCCTCATCAGCTAACACAGACATCACAAAACTCAGCTAACTGTAAATGTAAAGCAAATAGTGTAGATGTTTGGTTTTTTTCAGAATAACTCTTCTGTTTCATATAAAAATATACAGGTTTAACTTTTAAAAAATACTATGTTTGCTTCCAAACCTTAGCCGGGTGGAAAAGTAGTTTGTTGAGCACCGCCCAGTAGTTATAACAGCTCACAGCCATCAGTAGAAAAGACTAGACAGTTTAGTGGCACAACTGATCAGAAGCCCTCTGGAAGTCCTCACCTCCCCTCACCTGAAACTCCAAGGAAGAAAACACCATTCAGTAACACCCATGAAATCTTTTGGCCATTCCATTTGTTGAGAAAACAACTGTGGCATGAGTATGGAAAGTATGGAATCACACTGTGAAACACACACAAGCATAGAAGAAACTCAGCTTTTTTATGTGAGTTGACTTTGTCCAGAAGAAGGCTAGACAAGTATTCCTAACCCAGAGGAACATTTGTGACAGGCAGCGCTGTCCTAAATGAGGTCAAAGAGCCTTTCATCCTGCCCTAAACCAGGTAAAAATACAGCATGTAGATTCCCAGTAACAAAATATGGAAAGCAGATCAGAAACAAGGTGTTCACTATGTTCACAATGATATGTTTCTCAGATTGCTCCAGTATTTGCTTTCAGACCCTTCATCCTATTTAGACTGTTCATCAGTCACCCACTACACTCATGTGGCTTAAGAATTTATTTCAGCTTTTCAGACAGGAACAATTAAGGCATAAAATTCCTTGCCACTTCACCATCATTCTTGCATTTCCCTTTGTCTGAGGGGTCAGTGTTCAAAGCATCTCACTTGTAAAATTTTAAGCAATTTTCCATTGCCTGTTTCATCTTCATATTAAGTCTTAGCACATTCTGTTCTGACTCTATACTCCAGCATAGCCTGACCTCTGAGCCATTTATTCTATTCAGGCACATTTTGCACTATCCGCCCCCTCCCCAATATCTGATGTATTTATACACTTCAGTAGGTAGCATTTTACCCTACTTCCCTCTCCTCTAGTGACAGATACACTGCCTCTCCCATGCCAAGTTCTTTAAAACTCTAAAAACAGATTATGGGTTGTTAACTGTTTGGGATTTCTCCTTATCTTTTTCCTTCAAACATTGTTCCTCACCCTGCTGTTAACCATTTGGTCTTGCTCAAAATCTCTTCATTTGAATTTCAGAGAGTTCCTCTGGGGGACCATCACCGGTAGGAGGTTAAGCTTAATTGCACAGTGATCAGTTACCACTGGAGATTGGTTGTAGTCTTTGCTGGTAGCTGTGAACTACTCCGAAACCATTCAAGACCTCCGAAGAGGGCACTCTGCTGGCAGCAAAACAAGATCTGAAAACTTACAGCCTTAGGTGTTGCTCCTCCAGACCATGTGTAGTGTTTTCAGTCAACCAGATATTACTGAAATGGCCAATAATCTCTTTGTCTATTGTGTGAGTTAGCTCACTTAACATCATTGTCAGCGTGATGGCAGCGGTGAAATAAAAAAAAACCTGTATGCTACTTCTATTACTAGAAGTGTGTAACCAAATATAATAAAATGCACAATAAGCTCTTGTCTAACATCCCATCCCAGTGCACTAACAGCTCCATAGAAAAGATGCTAAGAGTGTATTCAGTTCTGTAGACAGAAAGAAGTAAAGTGGAGATAAATAAACTCTTGCAAAGAACTTGGAAAAATGGATTGGTGAGGGGTGGAGGAAACAGCAAGAGCCATTAAATGTTTGAATAACAAAAGTAATCTCAGGATAACCATTAATACTCCATCGGTGCTGAAAAAAAAAAGGCCTGATGCAGATGAAACAGAGAAAAATCACTCAAATATCTTCAGAGATGAATAATACTGTGCAGTTACAATGTGCCAAAGTACAAAGGGTACTAGATAAAGACTGTCAAAGCAGATAGAAAAGCATTTTATTAAATACAATCTAAAATTTAACTTAGCTTCCATGTTTTCACCTTAAAGATTTTCCAAAGTCTAATTAGATAAAAACTTTTCTTGGAGGAGTAGGAGAGTGGTGGAATTTATTCCCCAAACAGACAGGTTTTGCAGGTGAAAGGTGAATCAGGATGAAACTTCTAAATTAGACTGGTTTGCCTTCTCACAGACAGCAAGAGGCTGATGCACTGTGTTGGATTTGGCTGGGATACAGTTAATTTTCTTTGCAGTAACTGGTGTGGGGCTGTATTTTGGATTTGTGCTGAAAACTGTTGATAACACAGGGATCTTTTTGTTATTGCTGAGCAGGGCTGATATGGCATCAAGCTTTCTCTTCTGCTCCTGATCCTGCCCCACCAGCCAGGAGGCTGAGGGTGCACAGTGAGTTGGGAGGAGACACAGCCAGAACAACTGACCCCAGCTGACTCAAGGGAAATCCCACAGCCTGTGGCATCATGCCCAGCAAATACAGCTGGGGGAAGAAAAATGGGGAGACGTTTTGAGAGATGGTGTTTGTCTTCCCAAGTCATCCTTCCACGTGATGGAGCCCTGCTCTCCTGGGGATGGCTGAACACCTGCCTGCCCATGGGAAGGGGTGAATTGATTCCTTGTTTTGCTTTGTCTGTACACATGGCTTTAGCTTTATCTGTTAAACTGTCTTTATCTCAGCACATTATTTTTCTCACTTTTATGATTCTCTCCCCCATTCCACTGGAGGTGGGGAGGGAGCAAGGACCTATGTGGGCCTTTGTTGCTGGCTGGGGTTAGACCATGTCATGCACCAAGACTGAGGCCAAGGGCTGTTTTTGAGACAATAAATATATCTGGTATCACCAAGTGCCAGTTTTTGTCAGAGACCTCTCAAAGAAGAAACTAGTATCTCCCTTTTCTTTATGCAGAGTGATCTCTCTAGAAATTTCTTGAAGAGCAAGGAAGGCTTCTGGAGGTCCTTGGTTTGAGAAGCATATGGAGAATTTGAGATAGAAAAACCATTTCTGTGCAACTTATATGTTCCATGTAAGAAGACAGATGATCAGAACAATCCCAACCAATCAGTGTTCAACTCAGCTGTAGCCACTAAATTAAGGTTCTGTAACAGAAGGTGACACTCCATGGCTGTACATTTTGTTTAGGTAGCTTAGTGTCCCTCCAGTAGTCAGTGCAGAATCTAAACTGAGTGCTGTGTTCCCCATATTTTTAAAGCTTGTGATCATAAACACCTCAAAATGTTTTTGGTGTCTTTTATTCACCTTGCCACTTGTGTTAGCAGATGTGTAACTTTACCTGACTTCATTAGTTGAAAATCTCTTCTCAGAGGGGAAGTCTATAGTATCAGATATTCTAAGATAAAATTAGAAGTTGTCCATCTATCTTATTTACAGGTTAAAGAAAAAGGGGGAAAAGAAAATACTTTCTTCTTAGCCTATTCATAAGTGCATAAAAAGTCAATTAAGATAGTCCATAAAAATTGAAGAGATTGGCTTTAGAAGTCCACTGATAGGTTTTCTATTAGGCTAATGCCTTAAAGCCTCCTTAGCACTTTCCAAAAAATCATTTTATTTGGCTTTATGAACACCTCCAGAGCTAGGTATTACATCTTTTTAATATTTGAGATCAACAGTGTAAGTAAGTACCAGACCCTTGGAAAAGTCAAGCAACATTGTTAGACAATGTTTATAAAAGCAATTAGCCCCAGAGGAGTAAAAGCCTACTTAAAGGAGAAATAAGTGGAGATTTCAGAGTGTTTAGGTGTCTATTTAACTTACAAGATAACTCGTGTCTGTAATACAAAAATGTAAGATTAGACATAATTGAGAATCAAACTACAAGTGGATGAGAACACAGCAACCATGGTCACCTCTAAAAATATTTTCAGTGGGGTTTTTTTTCCCCACTGGCTTCTCACTGTATTCTAGGTAAAATCCAAACAGCTTTTTTTCACCTTAACATGGCTATATAGCCCAGTTCCAAGCTACCTGAGAGACCTGGAGTTCCCAGAACAGCTTCTGCACATTGGATTCAGCAGCCTCAACCACAAGAGCTAGAGGTGCAGATTTTCCAGTATTAGGATAACAGCTCAAGATTTTTCCAAATACAGCTTTTCCAAAGTATCCTAGGACACCCCTCCCAAACTCCAGCTACACAATACCATTAAAAACATACTTGTGGTTACTGCACAAACAGGTTATATACCCTTATTTCAGAAAGTTCAGTTACACCAAAGAAGTAACTGGCACTGGCTTTGGTACTCCTGGTCTCCAACCCCAGAGCTGAGTTCAGGCCGTAACTTTTGAAGAAAATCAAGGCCTGGAATGCCACTCATTTTTCTAAGTTTGCTAGATGGTGAAGATTGCGTAAGCTGTTTGCTTCATCCAAAAGCTAAAAAAATAATTGAAGCTAGATGACTGCTAAGATAGGATGGCAGCTCCAAGGAAAAAAAAGGACAGTAAAATCTCCTTTTTTTTTTCAGTGCTGCTACATAAGACCATCAGAAATGAGTAACAAGGTTCTCTAAAGCCATCTAAATGCAAAGACCAATTGAAAATACACAACTGCCAAGAAAACGGTACATTTCTCAAAATGTTTTGATCTCACCATCACTCTATTATTTGCTTTGCCTGAGTTCAGATTCAGTTGCTTGCTCTTCATCCATGAGCTAATTCCATCTAAGCATTGGGTCATCATGATAACTGAAGTTACATGAAAAAGGCAACTGAATGAAGTAAAGCTGATTATTCAAAAAGAAAGAAAAAAAGTGACAAGAGTTTTAAAACTAGATTACATGAATTTTGCTCATCTCAAAAATGCAGGAAATTATTTTCCTTGAATTCTGCAAGATCAAGTGTGCCACTGATTAAAACTTTGTCTACTGAAGTGGAAGAGCAGAACACTGATGAGTTTGATTGTCCTGCAAGCAAGATATTTTCAATGAGACTGTTAACAAAATGAAGCCACTATGATAATTTAATTCCTAGTTCAGGCCTTCCAGCAGCTTTTCAACATGAGTAATCTCCATCAGTTCAATACCCCCAAAATTATAAATAACAACCAGTGAATACATGCCATTCAAATGTCAGCAGGCATGAACTTATGAGGTAGTTCATAACTTTTATAGCCTCACCACCAATTAACAATGTAAATAAATTGCTAAAGCCCTATCAGATTATCATTTCCCCAAAATAACATTCCTGTGATTATGTTTGTGTGATTATAGTTATGAAGTAACTAATCAGAGCTGGGGGGAGAACCCTAGAATAACCCAAATTAGCAGGAATCAAGATGGTTGGCTTGTCATGAGCCCCTGCCTCTAGTTTATCTTTACATCTGAGAACCACCCTCCCAGCTATTCCGCCAGCTTCTGGATACATTTGGCTCATCAGCAAAGTACTGGGTGATAGAAAAGGAGTGGACTCAGCATTATTGTATCAGTCACAGTAAAGATGTTGTCCAAGGCTGGATGCACTGAAAGGTGTGAGATCTCAACACTCAGATAATGAAAGAGGCAGGAGGCTACACCTAATTCAGCACATTATTCAAAGCTCATTGATACAGCAGTAGCACCTTCCCATCACAAACTGTATTACAGATTCAAACAACATTTAGCTGCTCCTTTGACACGTATCACATGGGAAGGAATATGGAGAAGGGAGGAAGACAGACTCCCAGCCACACATGGTAGAACTTGGGGAAATTACAATTAACTTGTCTTTTGCACAGTACCAAGAAAAGCTTTGATCAATATAGAATTCCATTTTTACACAAGAAATACCACAAAGAGGCAGCAAAGCCTCAGAAATAATTGATAGATATTTCAAAGGATTTTGACAGAACACTAAGTTTGGATTTCTTCAGTGACATGCCATATTTGAGCCAATTAAGAAAAACAAACCTTGTTAGGAGAAAATCTTGGCATGCATTTGTACCAGAAATGGTTTTGCAGCTTGTAAGCCCATGTCCTTTTCTTTACATGTTGGCCAAAATCAAAGGGAAGAATTAACTGTTTTTCTTAAAGCAGTTTTTTTAATGTTTAAGTTTATTAAGAAGTAAGAACAAAGATTTGCTGTTGACTTTGTTCATTATTTAGGAAGTCTAGAAAACAGCATTTATGGAGTTGTTTTTATGATCAAATTAGTTTGCTAAAAATAAAAGCAAATTAATTTCTGAGACCCCACTGTACCTAATGAGAGATCTAAACATTAGGCTCATGTCAAGCCATTAGACTACAAACATTTGGATCCTTAAACTTTACTTGCAAAAATAATATCCATTAGAGGCAATTATTTTGTGAAGAACAAATGTGATTATGAATGAGATCCCAAAGTGACATTTTCCTATTCACTTTTCCTTCCATAATTCTCCTCCAGAAACAAGCAGGATTTCTGTAGGCTGCAGAAGAGTCAGAACCACCACATTACTGTTCAACCTTGTATTAGACAGTGCTTGACAGTGTAGAGAACAGACATTTGAATAGTGTTAGCAGCAAGTCCAGCAAAGAGCTTGAGAGCAAAAACACTTTAACACTGGCTTGCTTACAAGGAGAAACTGTTCATTGACCATAAATATACAGAATATTAAATGTCAGTTTTCAACATACAGGGTTGTTCATATTGTGAACATCATGACTGGAATTTTAAATTCTTGCCAATTCTTGTATTTAATTTCTGCTTTTAATCAAATTGTTTAAAGTATGTAGAAGTAGTATTAATTTGAGTTTATTTCCATTATATTGTATAACCAGTTACACACCGGAACAAAGCTGTCAATGCCCTCTTGGACAGCTGCTTAGAAAAACATGTCGAGACTCACACTGCTTCAAACCTGCTGCTGCTGCACAAATTGTAAGCCTTTCTGTACAAATTGTAAGCCTTTCAGGAAGGGTTCAAAGGGTACTAATTTCTTTAAAAGAACGATACTATCCCTGTCACAGTAAAGGCTGATCAGTTACTTGTTATTCAACATGCAAAATGAAACAACCTCAAAGATACCATTCTAAGGTTTGAAAGGTCAAATTAAGTCTGTGAGTCTTTAAAGTAGTACATGAATTTTGATAGCAAACACTAGCATCTTCATAGAGCTGAAAAGGTTGATATTTTTGAGGTTAAAACTGGTTACTAATGTAAGCAGAAATGGTTTGACTGCACAGCTGAATACTTAAATAGACAAAGCATTCAGGAAATACATCCACCAGTAGCCCTCCACTCAATGGAGCCCAATAAGAGCTGATGCTTTAAGTGTTTATTGTTTATGCTGCTGGAAGCAATGAGGCTAGGAACATTAATGAAATAGGCTCACAAAACAAACACTGAATTCAAATGGAAGGCAAGAGGCCTACTTTAGCTAAAGGAATAAGACCAACCCAAAATAACACATGTTTAAAGCCACAAGAAATATTTATTATCAGGATTAATTTGTGCTGTTTTATTTTTCTATACAACAAAACTACTGCATAGCTTTCACAGCTGGAAGAACCACTCAGAGCTGAGATGTACACAAATGAAAATTATTTTATCATCTGTCCAACATACATTCAGTGTTCCTGAGAAACCACTATATTTGAGTAGAAACTGCAAGATCAAACACCTACAATCAGCAGAACTAGTCTTGTTATCGCTTCTACAGGAATGTTATTTTACTGCTGTTACCATATTTAGTTTAATCCCTTGACAGTGGAAGCTTGGATCTCCTTGAAGCCAACCACTTATCTCAAACACATCAGTGCCAATTAAGAGGCAGCCCAAGCTTGTCATTTGTGAAAGGAAAAGTGAAGAGAGGGGCAAATGCTCTCATAATAGTTTCATTCTGGTTTCAAAACTGCCTGTTTGAAGCTTAAAAATATGAGGCATTTGTATTACTGCGAACCAATGCCCAATTCTAGGAACAGTTCCAGGAAGCATACATACTCCAAAACAAAGCTACCAGTGTCAGAGATACTAGTAGAAAAATTAACTAGGCTGACCAAGTAATCATTTTTCCCTCTGCTTCACATAAATCTAATGTCACATACACAGTCATGAAGTTAAATAAATGTAAGTCAATAAACTATCAGAGTAAGTTAAACTATTTTGAAAGGTCAACAAACTACCAGAGTAAGATTACACTTCTAATAGTAAAATATGTTTATTATTAAAACCTTCAGCTGTTCTAAAACCAAGATAAATGTCTAATCTTCATGAACTACAGTAAGTGAATAAATTTGTGTACTTTAGAATATAACTCTCTGCTTTCTGCTGTCATGGTGTGGTATGGCTTTTTATTGCTATACATTATCAGAAATGAACTAGAGCAATCTGATTAGAAATTAATAATTGTAGCTGAACTGGATGGAAGGAAAACTCTTTGCCTTTTGACTTCTGCTGCAGTATCTTTTCCAATGAAGCCATGACAATAGTGAAAGCTCATGTCAGCATTTTTGCTTTAAGCTGCATTTCTTATGGCAAATTGTGAGCAGTTTCCAGTATGCACTGTGTAGCAGCGCAGGCTGCAAGTCACACGTCACAAATCAATGCTGTGTCACAAGCCCCAGTCCAAAAGGGAGGTGGTGATCAGACAGAAGTGACCAAAGTGATACAGAACATCCCAACCCAGGCAGGCCCACGCCAGCTGCTCCCCGCCTTCCATGCATGGGCACAGGTACAAAGAATGAAGACATTCCTGTAAACCCCAAAGGAACGTCAGCATCTGTCTTTAGCACTGCAGTACATACAGATCTCCCAAAAGCAAGACTTCAGGGGCTTTTATGACATCAGAACATGGCAAAGCACGGAATCACCATTTATTCTATTCCCTGACAAAAATTCTAAGTACTAATCTAAACACAGTATTAACTGGCCACTTCTTTTTATCTCCATAATGAAGATATGTACCTAACCACATGTACTTAGCCATTACTAACTACCTCTGTAGTCTTAACAAACCTAAATACAGTTCCCTCACACTGATAGTAGCCCTTTACTGCTCTGAGGTATTACACAGCAGCACAATTAAGATGGAAGACTTTCTCTTCTCAAAAAAATATACTTTCACTTAGTACTGTTTTCCTGTCATCTAACCCATATTCCATATTTTCAAAAGTCCCACACTATAGTTTATTATATACAAACCAAATATTTTCAAAAAACATCCAAATGTCTCTGATAAAAAGATCACCCTAAGTAAGTAACACATCGCTTTTCCTTTTAGATTGTTCCAAAGCAGATAACTGGTTAATCCTAAGAGGCAGTTCCTCTACTCCAAAACACATGTACACCCTTGGCTAGCAGTCTAAACACTCTGAAGTGGCGTCAGTAAGGCAGGGAACACAGCAGAACCAGCAAATGCTGCAGCTGCTGGGGGCAGCTCTGTACTTTATTTGGGAACCCTCACTCCACAGACCAGCAGAAAGAGCACCAGCGTCTTACAGTCAGTTGTAGCTTTTCATGGAACAAAACAGAAGCTGAATTTCTATTTGACACCAGCAAACTCTTGATTTCTAACTTTTCCCCTTATTTACTGTATCCTGTGTAAGTATCTAAGTATAAGCAGCCAGAGCTCTGATGATGGGCAGAGCTCTGAGTATTTTTAATATGTTTAAGAGGGAGGCACTAACCTCCCTATGCTCATAGATAAAGCAGTCTAATTCCTATGCCTCCTTCTTGGTCTCCTTTTGTTTCTCTGGGCAACCTTTTTTTAATTTTTCCCATCAGAAAAAAGGGAACAAGGTTTTACCTTTAAACACTGAACTTACAAAAATCCAGAGCTACTTTCAAACCCAAGTTCCTCTGCATGCATCTGCTGTACCCCTGAGACAGCGGTAGCTAAGGAGGTGGCTCCTGACAGTTTCCCTGTAGGAGTCAGAAGCCCTGCTGTCCCTGTCATTACTCCTTCAGAGACAGATAGTGACTCCTTAGACACCTGGCTCCCCTCCCACTGCTATATGGCTCTAAAATTACATCAGAAGTGAGATTTGCAGTAACTCTAAGGTATCCACAGTGATTTAAGTGAGTCTGTGCTTCTGCCCTGAACCCCTGAATGGCTTCAGCTGAGATCAGTAGTGGGCAGAGAACAGACTGCACAAAGCCACTCTGACCCCAGGGCCGCTCTCCACTACTCAATTCTTAACAAAAGAGTAACTCCATACACAGCACACACAGTCCCCTCTAAGAAAATGCTTTAGCCCTAAACTCAAGTATTGCAAGTGCTTTGTCAGTTCTTCAATAAATGGGGGTATTTTTCAGGAATACACAAGTGTCATGCAAGTATCAAATGCAACAGGTTCCCCAGCTGTCAAGGCTTCCATGTCTTCCTGAAGCACTATCCCTTAGATTCCATCAGCATCCCAGCAGGAAAGCTGTTTCCTGTTGCTCGCAGGAGAGGGGGGAGCACCCGGCCTGCACGGTCCCCAGTGACAGCTGGGACACCACCAGCCTTCCAATTAAGCCCAGGTGTCACCAGCTTAATTGGAAGGTGGCAGGGTTGCACAGCTGTCAAGAGGACATGAGTTTGGCCAGCAGTATTTGCATTCCTGGTAGCAAAGGCAGAGCAGAGTGAAAGAGCCCAAGTCAGCTGTCACGGCCCAAGCCGAGCTTGTGGGTATGACAATTCAAGGAAAAAGAAAACCACCAAAAACAAGCCAAAGTCTTTCCTGTGTCAAGTTCCACTCACAGCCATAGCCATCTGCTCCCCTATCCCCAAGGGCCCAAGCTACAGCAGCTGATGCCAGCTGGTTCTGGGGTCCCTAAGGTGTTTCATGCAGAGAACTGTCAGTGGCCCTTGCCAGACCTAGGCAAAGTCATGCAGAAGGTGGTTCTACACCGTTCAGCTGAAGGCTGCACACAAATACTAGAGCAATTCTTACCTGGGGAGCAGCCAGTTTTCAGCACTGCACAAAGCAACTCCCTCTGCTCACCACAGAGGATAAGCAAGTCATCAGGAAACCCCACATATCCAGCCTGAGTCATCCTAGAGCAGCAATTTGAAAACCAACCTTGCATGTTCAGGAATACTAGTTTGAAATCCAGTTGCTTAAGAAGTTCAGAATCCCTGTTTTAAATAAAACCTCTTTTAACTGCAGTCAGAAAACACAATCCACTTCGACATTTTATGCAGAGTGAAGCTCTCCCCTTCCCTCCTACTGAAAATGATCTGGATAGGGTAAGAAAGTCCAGACTCATCTCGCACTCCCTCTCACTTAGCAAACCTTAGACAGACTCCCCAAGTCCCACTGCATATTATAAACATGCTCAAATTTTAATATTCTGACATTTTTATCTTCAATATTACTATTTCAGTCGCTAACAAAGTTTCCAAAACTTCTCTACTCCCCACCATATAAACAGCAATTTATTGTCTATGCAAAAACTGGAAGAAAATCCTGGAATTATTCCAAGTAATTTTATAGCCCACTGTTATGACAAAAATAAGATAGGATACCCCAAACATCAGTGCTTTACATTAGTCTGACATTAGTTATCAGCTCTGCAAACGCAACCTATTTTTGCTTCAGCCTTACAGCATGACAGTGGCACAGCTCTCTTCCTAAGGGAACCAGTTTCAGCAAGAGCTGATCCAGCTGCTCTTTGCCAGAAGGACCAAAGCTCAGTGTATTCCACAGGGAGGGAAAACCAGAAATCTGATCAAATACATTAAACCACAGAATGGCCTGGGTTCAACCAGACCTTAAAGATCATCTAGTTCCAACCCTTGTGCCATGGGCAAGGACACCTTCCACAGGCTGCTCAAAGCCCCATCCCACTTGACCTGGAACACTTTAGAGATTGGGCACCCACAAATTCTCTGGACAATCTGTTGCAGTGCCTCACCACCTTCACAATGACAAATTTCTTCCTTATGTGCAATCTCAATCTATCCTCTACCAGAGTAAAACCATTGCCCCTTGTCCTGTCACTGCTAGAAGTTTTTACCACAGGCCCTGGTACAAATCCTCACTCATTCTTCTAAAATCTCTAGAGGTATTTTAAGGCCACAATAAGGTCTCCTCCTTTTCTCCAGACTGAACAATACCAACTTTCTCAGCCTGTCCTCCTAAGAGAGGTGCTTCAGCCCTGTGATCAAATTTTACTATAAATTCCTCATGGGATTATGCTGTCAAATCATAATTCATGAAAAATCACTACAAAATTACAAAAGTGCAGTGTGATTGGATCTGCAGTGTCACTTATGCTATTGTCTGTGTTGATGCTAAACAGTACCTGAACGTTGCCCAGCAGGGCAATTTCTACCTGGCCACACACACTTCACTTTATAGGACATGCTACTACAGTTCTGTCTGAGAAATATTTAGGGCTATATTGGAAGAAAGCATTCTCCTAACACATCTGCATGCATTTTGAGTTTTCCTAAATAATTTTAACAAGTTTGCAAGGGAACAACATTGTATGCATCGTATTATATCATCATTGTGCCGCTTAAACATCTGTACTTTTTATATTAAAATATTAAACTACTGCCATAATCAAACAGCAGTTTAATGGGAGACTAAATGGGCTTCTCGTATTTCAATCAAAACAATAGAAATACTGACATACTGTGGCACAAAATTAGTATAAATAGACTTTATTGAAGTCAGTACCCTTGTACTGAAGCCAAAGATTGTGTCTACAGAAGCACAAGTTGTAACATTTCACAACTTCTAAAAGGAATGTCAACAATTACAACGATCATGCATACCATGGTCGATAATCACATTTTTAGAAGCATTTTCAACCATTTCTAAAGAAATGCTTATAACATTGTTATATATAGAACTACTTTCAATAAACTGCAAAACATTGATTAGCTTTTCCAGTATGAGCTACAGTGTCAACACAAAAGGGAGGCATAAATGTTTAATTTATGAAATCAGAATGGAATATTTACTGTAAAGAAAAATTAAAAAGCTTTCAAATAAAGGCCATTATTGAACCAAAGTGAAGAGCACAACTTGAACTTTGAATCCTTTCATCTCTTAAAGCTGTCCTCTGAATAACTTCAGTTCAAAGCATAAATTCAGTACTGTGAGTATTCCTTGGACTGAAGTTTGGCAATGATGCGATCCAACTGTCTCTTTGCTTCGCACTGTGGAAAATTGCTCATGTCATAATATTGAGGGGCAATTTTCACCAGCCTGTCAAAAAAGGAAAAGCTTGTTACTGATAATCAAACTTTAGGAAGCATCTTACAGAAATTCTACAACTGAAGGAAACAAAGGTTATCCATTATTTTCAGCCCATTCTGCAATTCTGTGACTGAAATTTACACACGTGCACACACATTTAAAATGGCAATGCCATCCTGAGCAAGTGTCCAAGTCTGAAGCATAAAGCACGCACATGAGTCTCACAAGATGCTCCTGTCTGGCCATGTGCCCCTTACAGACTCTTGCTGCTGCTTCAGTACCTGCCATGGTAACCCACACAGCCAGAGCCTCCGCTGAATGTCAGAGTCCGTCAGCCACAGAATTCTATGCAAACATCCACATGTGTCAAAGTACAGTTCAGCCTCAGCTGTTTTAAACTTAAAAATGTAGTCAAGGCCATAGGATCCAGCTTTAGGTCAGACAATGTTTGTCGAAACAAGATTTCTAAGCAGGGATTCAAATACATTTTCCATTAAGATACTACAGACAATATTAATAAGTATGTTGTATTTTCCAGCTTATGAATCTTTAAACTCTTCCTGCATAATGGTAAAATTATAGCCACTGAAGAGCTTCTCACGTCGTCAAAACTTACTACAACCTGGTGGTTAAGTACAACCTTGAAGACTGGCAAGATGCTTCAGATCTCTGCTTGTCTACAGAGATTCAGGCTTCTGATTTCCTTGATATACTTAGCTGATGAATAAATATCATGACATGGCAAGCTGTAGCACTATTATCACCCCTTTCCTTAGACTTTTATAAAAGCATGAAATGTTCAGAGCCTTTTCAAAAAATCAGACAGAAGTCATCCTAGATCTTGAGAACAGAAGCACTGATAGTGAGGTACTGGAATCTCCTAACTCAGGTGTGCAAGTGGGTGCTAGGACATACTCCCCAACCTTGCATCTACAAGCAGCTCCTGGTTTACTGAAGTAACTGGTTCCAAGTCATGCTGTGCACTGCACACAGAGTCCAGGCATCAGGAGTCCAAACACAAAACCCACTAACAGACACAAGTACCCACAAAGAAAACCTTTAGTCATCTACAAGATCTCAAGTCCATAGCATTGCCATTCCTCAAACCATTTTTGTAAAACTATCTTCAGGAAAAGTGGGAAGAATCACCTCAACTTAAAAAAGGAAAACAACCCCAAGAACTCTACAGCAGATCATGACTGTTGCAGACTGGCTTACCATTCTGGCTTGATGTCTGTACATGTCCGGATATAATTCTTTGTCGTAAGGACAAACTCATTATACAGCACCCATTCTGGTTTGTGATCAAGAACAGTGGAGGGATGCAACTGCACCACCTGGTTATCTTTCACTGTTAAGTAATGCCCTGTTCGCTCCAAATGTGCCACCTAAATAAAAAGACATTTTTTCATTAAAACAGGCAATTTTTAAATCAAGCAATTGCAAGCTGACTGTTAAGTGTTCTATACAAAAACATACTAACCCAACTTTCAAACCTCATCTAAATTTGACAAGTTACTTGACCACTTCAAGTATTCATGTTTTTTTATAGACAAAATCAAGATGCCAGATGTTTTTGCTAACTACCATGGTAAGTGTATATTCTAATACACGGTTCAAGCAACATACAAAAATAATTATCACCCAAAGAGAAGAGAATAATCATTATTAGAACAGCAGCAACGCAAACAAAAAGTACTGAAAGGGAATATATACTGGACAGGTTTGCAACATCACACAAAGTCAACTGTGGTCTGCTACAGACATCTGCTTCAAGCATTTCATTTGCAGTAGCCACTAAGGGACCAGCAAGCCACAATGTTATCTTTTTATGAGAGAGGTCTCACTACAGCATGAGCTTCAGAGCTGGAAAATGTAGGTTCAGAGACACACTTGTGGTGTGACCTTGGTGAAAATCAATTAACCTCCCTCTGACTAAGCTTCTTGCTCTATGAAAGGGAATAATGCCTGCCTTGCCAAGATGCTCCGATACCTAGCTCATTAAGATTTGGTAAAGCAGACAGTTATCCTTAGAATGATATCCTCTGTACCAACAGCTAATCTAACAGAACAAGTAACTAAAATTAACCCTTTGATACCAGTAATTGAAAATAACCTCATCTCATTTTATAAATGCACACACACAAAGTAAAAAGTTTAAATAGGCTGGGCAAAGGCTGAAAGACATCAGAAAGACATCTTTTTAATAAGATCATTAGCTGTTTTCCTTTAATATAGACTGTATACCTCCTTGTTTTCTTGAATTCCTAGGTATATTTCACCTTTTCTTTCTTCTGTCTAGTCAAGAGTAAATTCCACTTATTAGATTAAAATCCCAGGCCTTCTAAAGCAATAGCTACCTCAAGTGTTAAGCCAGAATATCTCTTTACAAAAAAATTACTTACTTTTAGTGTGCTTCTCTTTAAAATATTATGACATTAATATCCAGAATATGTTTTAGGAGTAGAACAAAGTATTCAATAATTTGCAAATTTCATCACACAAGATTTGAGAGATAACACTTTATTTCAAGTCTGGGAAACCAGAAGAGGTTCCTTTAAATGGAGACTAACAGCACACTGCCTGTAATTATTTAGGCCTAATTTTATACAAGTCAATACAACATCTGTAATATTAAATAGCAGTATAGGTGCAAACCAGACTAGAGCTTCATCTGTCACAGGCTAGCACAAACACCGCGCGCCTTGCTGTACGATTATGATTTTTTTTCAAAGTTTTGTTTAAAAATCCATTTCATTTTTCATATCAAAAGTACACATGCAAACAAAAGTATCTGTTTTACCTGTTCTAGTTCTTTATAGAAAAGGTCAGAACAATGCATTATTTTTCATTCTAGAGAAGTGTGCTGTTAAATTCAATACAGTTTACCTTTAGCACCTCAGTCTCACTCATATGCATTAAAACAGTAAAGTCTTATACTCTAGCTTGCCCAATTTCCTTTTCCATGTAATTTGTAACAGTAGAGTTATGTTTCTTATTGACTTTGTATAATTCTGAAGTATACTAAAAGAAAAATAAATGCTATAGAAACATATAGTTAGCTCTTAATTTCCAGGGAAGGACAAGAATTGGAATAATTGTGAAGAAAATGTTTCCTTAGATCATTGATATCAGGGATAAGCCACCTTTAGTGCCTACATACTATTGTGACTGGCTTCAATCCTGAGGTAACAGTGAGCTGCAGTATTTGTCCTTTTTAGATGTTTCTACAGAGTGTGCTTGTTGGCACACACCTTGGTAAAGAATTTCAGGGTCAGTGATGGCAACTCTCTGGGGAAACACAGTGAAGCTATGGCTCCAGAGCAAGGCACAGTGATATGCCAGCTGCTGCATTTCCCTGCTCATTCGTGGTCTGCACTATTCCAGCACAGCTGACTGAGCCCATTCTTGCTTCCACTCTGTAAGTGGCCTGCCAGGTCACTGAGCTGAGAGAGTTTAGAATGGGCTCAGGCAGGCACCAAGGCTGACATAAGGGAGCAAACAAGGACAAATGGGAGGCAGCTTTTATCACTCCTGGCATGCAAGCAATACCAGTGCCTGTAAACGCAGGGGTGGTTGGGCCAGGTGTCCTCCAGAGGGCCCTTTCACCTCAACCATTCTGTGGTGTTTTTCAGAGTATAGAGAGCAGGAGCCTCTGCAGAAACCACAGGATCATACAAAGTATGTCTGGGAAATCGGTTCATTTTGTGATGGGTAGTGGTAGCAAGCAAGATACTACAGAACATACCTGAACGCTGAGATCACCAAAGAATTAGGATATCTGAACATGACTAAAAGAATAGGCAAGTACTAAGCCAGCCCATGTATCTCTGCAACAGATTACTCTGCAGCCCCAGAAAGCCCACATGGATGATGTGATTTAGAGACAATTACAATATTTTTATGAACATGACAAACCCAAATGGAAACAGCGGCACATACCACTAGAGGAAAATGTTTCACTTCATGTTGTCACCACAATTTCATTAAGAATTACAGACTCTCCTCTGAAATTTTAAGTATGCCTGTGCTTATTTATTAGCTATCACATCATTGAACCTAGAGGGTGAAGTCAGGAGTCTTCAATCAAACATTAACACTAAATCCAAATGCACTTGAAAGGTCAAAAGCAAAAATAGTTTCCCAAGATCCATCCCTTTTTAGATTTAAGGCTACCCATTGTGGCATACTAGTCTTGACAGACAGTTTAGAGAAATGATTGGTCCTT
This sequence comes from Polioptila caerulea, assembly GCA_013397295.1. Taxonomy (NCBI): domain Eukaryota; kingdom Metazoa; phylum Chordata; class Aves; order Passeriformes; family Certhiidae; genus Polioptila; species Polioptila caerulea. The sequence goes on along the minus strand of VYXF01006698.1, from coordinate 65,799 downwards.
GTTCTTTCTGACAAAAGAATGCTAGCATGCACCAAAGGAACTCTGGCAGTTGCCTGGATTTCCAAAATTTCTTCTTGCAGCATATGCAAGAATGTTTCTGAATCTATTAAAAGGTTTTACACTTCTCTTCTGCATTTTTAAAGAGCAAAATGAATACTATTAAATGCACCAGTGACCACTTCTGTGTCATAGGTTCATTTTATTACCATTCTATTATTGTAGGAGCCTGATTACATAAAGACTTCAAAATATACATAATTCCATACAAGAAATAAGCACCAAAGACTGAGTAGCATCAGGAATGAAATTTTAATTAAAAGGCAAATCATCTGACATCTAACTTCCTGTACATTGGTCATTTAAGTTCATCCTCTGTAGTGACCATGATACATACAGCCTGTGTTTGACTAAGCCACATCTCCCAAGAATGATTCCAAGCTTGATCTGTATACCTTTCTAGCCAAGAGGACCAAAGGCACTCTGGGGTGCATTAGGAAGAACATTGCCTGCAGGATGATAGAAGTGATCTTGCCCCTTACTCAGCCCTGGTGAGGTCCATCTGGAGTCTTCGGATCTAGACTCCTCAGTACAAGAGAGACGTGGAGCTCCTGGAGCAGGTCCACAGAAAGGCTATAAAGATGATGAAGGAACTACAGCATCTCTGTTATGAGGAAAGGCAGAGGGAGCTGGGCCTGTTCAGCCTTGAGAAGAAGGATCTCATCAGTGCCTATCAGCATCTGAAGGGAGGGTGGCAGGAGGAAGGAGCCAGGCCCTTTTCTGTGGTGCCAAGCAATAGGACAAGAAGCAACAGACAGAAACAGATTGAAGTTCATTTGAACAAGAGGAAGCACTTCTTTACTGTGCAGAGACAGAGCACTGAAAGAAACTGCCTAGAGAGTTTGTCATTTGCCTCACTGGAGATATTCTAGAACTGTCTCAACACAATCCTGGTGCCATGTTCTCTAGGACGACTCTGAGCAGGGAGGTTGTACCAGATAATCCAACTGTGGTACCTTCTAATCCAACCCATTCTTTGATTTGAAAACACAGGACTTGCTTCCATGTTTAAATTCTGATTTAAAGTTTCAACTATCACTTCTTGTTCTGTCTTCAAAACTAGACTGAAAATACAATAAATAAAACCTGGGTTGCTTTTGATGACTGATAAACAAAACCACTAAGAGGAAGATGACCCATCCTTAAGATATTCTGTCATTTGCCTGCCTTTCCCAATCCGTTTCCTTAGCTTACTTTCTGTAGTGTAACTATTTTTCCTTAGTCTTAACCACAGTTACTTCAGCTACTATTAACACTTCAAAAGATTCTAAGCTTAGTTTTCAATGGATATCAGGGATAAGCCTCCATTAAGGGGTTACCTGTTCTTGTGACTTACTTTGATCCCCAGCTAACATTAAGCTACAGTATTTATCCTATTTAGAATTTTCTATTAAGTATGCTTAGTTACTTAACAGAAGTAGGAAAATAATCTATACCTAGTTAGTTCTGGAACTTTATTACCAAATTACAGATACATTACCGTTGCACAATATGCCAATTCCTCTCCCTTTCTAAGACCAGCTATGGTCGGACCAAAACAATTGAGAAATCAGTACTTCTCTTTTTGCAAAGGTCACCCTTGATGTACTTTACACATCCTTTGCATATTCTGATGTGTGATACAAAAAGTTATTTTTTAAAGTTTTGTATTATAAGAACTAGAAGAAATCTGAGACACAGCACAAAAATTTTAAAAGACATTTAACTTCTTGTCAATATCTATCTTTCCAGAAGTTCCACTATACACAGAACTGTTGACAGTTTTAAATTATTTTACTATTCATTTTGCTTGTCTATGGCAGATTTACTGGAATTCAAATTTGCATTTAAATATGAAGGGTAAAGAGATGATTCATCACCAGCAGAAATTCCACATTTATCTGTCTCTGACACACAACTGAAGGCAGGTAAACATACAGTACTCAGTACTGATTACATAACCAGCACTACTACAATAGTCAATACAAGCCTATTCTGTCTGACCTAAACCACAGGCCTTGATTAGTACAGAAAATTCTACAGTGAAATTTTATGACTGGTTTTAGGACAGTAGGCAATTACCAAAGTATAAACAAGGCAACAAATGAGAAGTATTTCAAGACAATGGCTGCTACTGCTTTTTCCACTTCACACTGCCTTTTTAAATTTAGAAGGTTTAAAGAATCAACTTCTGCCATGTGCTGTCCATAGACCTCAGTACCCTACATGCAGAAGCTATCTACAGTACATGCACACATTTCCAAGTGCCCACACTTGGAATTCCACACATGTTCTGTACTAAGAGGGCAAAGGATGATGTATGCATTTCATTATTAAGGTTTTCTGAACAAGAGCCCCCAAATGCTACAGTGTGAATATTAGCTTGGAGAGGATGTAATGTGTATACAGACTGCAACTGTAAGTACTTCAGCTGCTGGTAAATAACATCTCAGTATTTAAAATTTTTCTACTGAAGGTTTCTTAAAGGAATGTGGAATTCATCACAGAAGGTTCAGAGTCAAGGTCAAATAGGTACCACACTATCACGGAGGTCTAAAGACTTGGAGAAACTCAAACTAAAATAGACTGAAACACTATGAAACAGAAGAGTAATGGCTGAAATGGCTTCCACTCCAAATAGTTTCAACAGGTCTGCTCCAGCCATCTCTTGATATACCCCAAACACAGACTCAGGCATTTTGGGTAAGGGAGGCAGTAAACAACCTACTGCCAATGGAAGCCCAAGGAGACTTCCAAACAGGCTTTAATTTTCATCTGCATGAGCCTACTTACTACTCTATTCACAGCAAAAATACTAAGTCAGATCTTTAACTCCTAAGACACAGAGACCAAGAATCTAATTGCATCAACACTGGTGCAGCTCCCCATGCATAAGAATAGGTGTTTTCTAATAGGAAAACACCAATCAGAGGAAGAGTTACACTCTGAGCAACATGAAACAAATTGAGAGCACACCAACTTCCAAGTTCATGGCCTCCTCACAGGTCCAGTTAAGTGAAAGAAGGCATAGGGTATAGTGTCAAACAAAAGTGCAGCTGTGGCACTCAGACCTGCTTGAGTCCCAAAATGGAATGCTGAGCAGAATTGTTCTTTGTCTTTTAAAACATTTACAGAATTGAAGGTGTAGGTGGAATGTGTATGTGAATGTGGAATGTGAAGGTGTATGTGTTCTGAAGCCTTTGCCAAGAAATATGCAAAAAACATGTCCCAAATTCAAGGACTGAACACAGTTACAGCCTACTTGTCTGAAAGGTTACAGCAAGGAAGGCTTTAGAACCATTTAATTATTTAAAAGCAGCCTACAGCCTTAATCTCCCATTTGCATTACAGTGAAATGCAGTTGCTGACATTGATATTTCCGTATTGTGAAAACCCAGGAACATGTTTCTGCTGCAGACTGGCTGGCTGAGCCCTGGAGACAACACTTGGCAGGGGCAGTTTAAGGACAAGGTGCCCCAGTTAGGGTGCGAAAGTGCAGTGCTTGTCAGGCCCATGCCATCTTCACCTGCAGAGCACTGACCAACTGGCAAGTGTTTGTGTTTACACCATGAGAGCGTAGCCCAAGGGAAAAATTAGGAAATGCCATAGGCACTGGTCAGACTCCTAAAGATAACAAGATTGTGCTCTCCAGAAGCGAGATACTAGGCTCTAGCAGAGATGTTGCAGAGACATGTCAAATGCTTTTTAGCTATGAAATGCATTATCACAACAGTCTGGAGTCAACGAGGATGAAGATTCAAGGTTTGTATCTGCAAGAGTCAGCAAAGAGACTCTATCATTCCTAAGGATGAATGTTGAAGACAAAAAACACAGTAGGATGGGACTAAGGGGGGAAAAAACTGAACCAAATCAAACAAACAAAACAAACCCTAAACCAAAACAAAAAAATTGAACAAAAACCCAAGCAGCCTGCATTCTAGCTTGAGGCATGCTTGACCTGAAATGCAAAGCATGCAGGTGGCAGCAGTGGAGACTGGCTTCCACAGCATCCTGGCTCAAGTGGCAAATGCATTTTAAACAGTATACATCTTGAGATTAAAGAAGTGCTCCAGTACTCCAGTATCTGACTCATGTAATTGAAAAGTGAAATACAAATACAGAAAAATACATAAAGGAAATTATTCTCTTTCTGTGAAGATCCCATATTTTTCATATTTATATACCTCTATACTTCCCTTTTTGGTATCAAGTTACAAATAACTTTAGAACTACATATTCTGCAGTTACTTTGGAATGTTTTATGTAGTTACTGCATGAATGGTCATGCCAGAAAGGAGATTTTTATACATTGGTTAGACTGCCTACAACTTTTTTCCCATATGACTAAAGAATGTGCTACTTGAATCCTCCCCTAGCAACCTGACAAAAACTACACAGCAATATAGTTAGCCACGTGTAATTTAAGGAACATTTATTAAGCTTTAGTAAATTATGACAACGATACTAACATTAAGAGCCACAAACACTGAACTAATTTCCCTGTGAGAATACACACATACCTGCATGAAATACCCAGTAACTAACGCCTTTCTTATGTTGATGTAATAGTCACGGCTGGTAAAATCTGTGCTTCTACGAGGCAAATTAAATCTATCCATGATTCGTGACAGCTGTTGGCGTACATTGTCTGCAGACATCAGGGACCTGTAGTTAATGAAGTTGTCATAACACCACTGAACCGACTCATGATCTGCAACATTGGAAAACATGAATCAAAATTAGAACAAGTAAATAAAACAGCAAGTAACTGATGCATCAGTCAGATGAACCAGAAAAAAATATCCATAAACTTTTATAAATGGCAACAGCTCTTGGTTTACTCAGTCGATTTCTTGCACTAAGTAACTTGTCAAAATTTTTCTATTCAGGAAGCACGTGGTCAGGGCAGAAGAAAAGCAGGGCTTTTTCCCCTCACCAATATAACATAAGCATAATCACTGCTGTTTTACTGAAAACCACACCACTAAATTTTGGACACTTCAAAAATCCCATCCTGCAGCCAGAAAAACCATCTTCCAAACTTTAAGTGTAAAACCTAGTGTGATATCTGGAACACTGCACAGCCTTTAACTGGAGGATGCAATGAACATACAAGACAACTGTACACAACTACGCTGTATTTGAGAAATGAAACCCTACTTAAATTAAGCTGTTACTGAAGTAACAGCTAAGAGCCATACAAACAGCCTGTTCTAAGCATGACACCTCACAGCAGTTTAAGTAAATGTGATGGGTAAAATACAGCCACTGTAACAGAACTGTACTCTTAACTGTTCCTACTGCTGGATAGCTCTAAGAAATCTGATGAAACAGCAAGCCTCAGCCATTCTGTCAGTATAAATACCTGCATGTTTCACATCAAGAAACCCTGTTCTCCCTAGCAATTCTCTGACTTTTCAAGTAATGCTCTTCTAATCTTTGTCAGTTTATTAATCCAACAAAGCCAGCCTTAAGAATTAAAACCTAAGGTAACTTGGAAAGAGAGACTCTTCTTAATTTGCACTGAAAAGAATGAAGGTTATGGAAGTTGAGCTAAGTCCAAGTTGTCTCTTACATTTTACCTTACAGAATATATTCTAAATGAAGTATGAATTAAGTTCTTTTACAGTTATGATTCCACAGGACAGTACTATAGCATACTACTTTCTAAGCCAACTGAACTATGCATCATAGATAACCCATAGATGTTTTATGTTGTTCTATATAAAAGCAGTAGTAGCATTCTGTCTTCTGATCCCAGAAGCCAATTCAAAATTTGACAAGATGATTGCTGAAATAATTCCATCCCTCAGTAACCTGAGTATTAAAGCAATGGTTTCCAAAAACATGCGCAAATTGTCTGCCAGACATTCTGAATCTTATTAATGAAAAAGCTAACAAGAAAAAACAAGCAACACGTCTTCAATTTGCAGATGTTTAGTAAAAGCTTCTAAGCTATTGTTTGTATTGTAAACTGAATGTACTTTTGCACTTATTTTAGACTGTCACATATTGAGTGTTAGAAGGTTTCAATATGAAATTTCTAAATCAAACCTATAACAGGGGCATTAAGCTGCATTTCCTCTTACTCAGGGTAAAAAGACTGCTTGTTTTTTGTTTGCTAACAGGAAAGTATGACTGAAGCATCTAAGTTTACAGGGCTAGCAGTTTATAGCAATCTTATTATTTGCCACCAATATAATTCACTGTTAAAAACAGTGGGTCATTTTCTTGTTTTTCAAGAGAACTCCTAGCTTCACCTGTTCATTCTTATCTTCTTTAAGCTGATAAAATATACTTCAGCTATGTTGAAGAGGATCATACATTTTCTTTAAATTCCATCCACAGAAATGACACAATTGAAACATATGTATCACACAGTTCTCCGCTACTTCTTGTTGATGCATCATCCCTTTGCCTCTCGATCTCTTCCAAAGCCTTATTACAGATTTCCTAACTACTTCAGAAGTTAGGATTAAAAAGTGTTTTGTTCTAGGAAGATATCCTTCTCCAAATTCACAGTTTTTTCTGCACTGCTCTCCCTGAAAAATCAGTAAGCAATTATGCAGATTTTTTTATAATTAATGTTAGATAAACTTCCAATATTTCTTAATTACAGGAACATTTGCTTCCTTCTGTCCAAGGTTACCCAGCATTGATTTAAAAGCCTAGCTTGCTTGCATGCTCATCAGTTTATTATGAGATTGCTTGGGTAGTTTTTTGGTTTTGTTTGACCCCCAAAGGAAAGTAACACTAATAACAAAATCCAAGCCTTTCAAGTGTCCTTGGAACCCAGAAAGAGAAGCTGGCAGCACAAAGCACAACAAGTAATTTTACTAAAACAGACACAGACTTACTTTGCTTGAAAGCATGGTAGACATTCAGCAACGTCAAATGATCTCCATCTATGTGGGCAAACCTCATCTTGGCTTCATCTGCTGCTTTCTTTGCTTCCGTGGGGCGAACAAAACACTGTGGGACTAAACAAGGTTGGTATGGGCCCAACACAAACGCCCATATCGATGAGTCACGCATTCACAGATAGAGGAACAAGGCCTAGCTAGGTCAGTTCACAGAGCATAGGGCAGGGCAGGATGGCCTCCAACTGCATCTTGGACTGTTTACTACCTTGATTTGGTACATCAACACCTAACCACATCTGTAAGACAAGAGGGTTTCAAAGCTACAGAGTACCTGATTATTTTAATAGAATTATATGTACGCATCAAAATCTCTAGTCTGAAGGCCATCAAGATTACCTACACAGACTGGAAGGCTAAACAGATCTTAGCTCAAATCCAGTGCTGATAGCTCTACCAGGAGCTAGTACCCCATGGAATGAAACACTTCAATTGCAAATTTGCTTCTTCAGAAAGCTCCTACAGACAAAGTAAATAGTTCTGAAACTGTAGTGTACTAGCACAGTCTAAACCAACTTGAGGTTTGATTATTGCAAGTCTGTTACTAGACCGAACACACCAGCCAAGTCTCTTCCCACATGGCATTGCTATCAGCACTGGCATACAGAAACATGTGAATGAAGGTATTAATAAATCTAAAGGTTGTGATGGTAGCGGTAGTGGTGGAAGGTTAAACCGTCCTTTGGCACTACTTAAAAAATATATATCGAAAAATGCAACATGAGTTTTCCCTATCTTTATATTGTCTTACATACATCTGACTCATCTCACTAGCATCCAAAAATCATGTTTGATCATTTCTTTCCCAGACACAAACTAGCAAAGACCATAAATAGTATTGCAGCCAAATGGCTTCATGGTCTGTCAACATTGCAGTATATTGTAAGATTAATATCAATCCACAAGATCTTGAAAGTAGTTATTGAAGATTTGCTAGAGCAGGGAGGTTGCACCAGGTCACCCACTGTGATTCCTTCCAACCTTATCCATTTTGTGATTTATATAGAAATCTACACCAGAAAATAATCAGTTTGGTTTTAAGTAGGTGTAATTTTTAGGAGGCTAAATTTCAGTAAAATTATTCATTAAATACTAAAAATACTTTATTTTTATCCAGCTACTTGGGACTACATTAGTTTTTTCATTACCTAAAGCCATGCAATCACTTGAGAACACCTCTTTGCACATGACGTACCCCTATCAAATGAGGGCATTTTTGTGCGTTTTGTGTTATGCAGTTTTTCTTTATTCCTAAATTTGCATAGAAGTCCCAAAGCACTAGATATTGTGAGCTGAATATCAGATGCAACTTGAGAAAAAAAATTACACTGTAACATTGAATCATGGAAACAAATCAACGAAGACCAATGCGTCAAAGAAAATGGAAATGCAGGTGTGAAATAAACACCCTGTATAATGGGTCCTGCATTTGAAAAAAGAGGTAATATCAAGTGCATTTTAATTTCTAACTCATACTAATAAAAGCAAAATCCACATTATTCTATCACTGTCTTCACTCAGTGTTTTGGAAAGTAATAGTACTTTCCATACCACAGCATGACACCATGGCTCTTATAAAATGCAGTGTAATCATTTAATCTGCTCATTTATTTAATGCTATTTTTGCTCTTTTCTGTCACCCAGTTTCCCATTCAGTCCAAACTAAATACATGGATTGCTATCAACAACCTGACAATCTTTATGTGCACTTAATGCACCAAAACATACTGTTATGCTGCTGGTCTAAAATGCTTACTTTGGGAAACAGCCCTCACAAAGACCAGGACTATGGGTTTTTTAAGAGTAATGTTTTAGTTATGACCCATCCATTAACCAGCTTCAATCCATTTTTTGTTTTTCCCCCAAAACTCATTATGGTAATTTTCATTATATTTATTATCGTTATGTTGATTGTAGTTTAAAACAAAAAAGGTATCATGGCCTGGGAAAAGGTAAATCAGTTGAAGGCCATGGACAAAAATACTGAACTGACTTGTTCTACAGTAGATACTGGGGGGAGAACAGGGAAGAGAAGAGAAAGACAGGCAGCAACCTACCACCACCTCCGCAATTATGCCTACCATTTCATTAAAGAAAAACATTATGATTCTGCCCTGCCCATCTGCTCTGAGTCTGAACAATCATAACTCTGAAACAAACATTTTAACTTGTTCTTAAAAACTTTCATATAAATATACTGTAAGACTAAATTGAAGCAACAGACTTCATTATTCAAAACTTTTTTTTTCTCTATCCAACCAAGTTAAACACGTCAGCAATACACCTGCACTGTGGAGAGCCTGGTAAATTACCACATCCCAAAGACAAGAGTACTTATGAGTATGAACACCCCCCATTTTCTTAACAGATTAAAACTTGCTGCTTGTCCTATGACCTCTAGTTATAAAATGAAGTCACTTTTACACAACGGGGAAATTAAACACAAGGTTTGCTTGGTAGCATTTTCCTCTTGTTAAGCTCTCAGCAAGCAGCTCTGCTCTGACACAGGGCTATTCATGTAACAGCAGCCGAGTACAACTGTACACTGTTGTTAAAAATCAGGTAATTTTTATACATTTTCCTTCCAAGCTTCTTTTTTCCCTTTGAAAAAACTGACTGTTCTCCAGTTTTGCCATTTAATAGTACCATGTGCAAGCTTATGATTTAGTATAAATTATACTTTAATCTCTTTGGGAAGACTGTGATAGTTATCAATGTGCAGAAGAATGCACAATACAAAATAGATTTTACTGCCTTAAAAACAGTGACAGAGATGACATTTCTGGGCCTGACTATGAACCTAAATGGAAATTTCTGTTCCACTAGCCTGATTCTCCACCCCCAACAATTCACACAATATACACTTTTCACTGATGTTAGGAGTAAACTCTTAGATCATTTTATACACTAGTTTCCAACATTACTACTCACTAGCTTTAAGATCTCCACATAAATCCGTAATAACTGAACCCATATATGAAGTTTCAAAAAGCAATTCTAATTTTATTAAAAATATATTCATGTTATTTTTCTGATGTGGGAAAATTAAGTTTTCCCCAAACTGATGATTTGCAATTTGTTTAGTTTCTCTTTTCCTGCTATTACCTGACAACATGGCAGTAATAGAGAGGACCTCATTAGAACAGTTGTAGTCACAGCTTGCAATAACCATTTTAGCCAGCTGTGGATCCAATGGAAATTCAGCCATCATGGATCCCAACTCAGTCAAGTCTCCATCATCATTTAAAGCAGCCAGATAATTCAAAAGCTCTAAGGCTCTCATCAGAGTTTCAGGAGCTGAAAGAAAAAAAATATGTAAATTTGCACATTAACCAAACGGGCTCTGAATCAGCAAAACCAAGGAAGCACAGACTGTTATTAGGTTTTGGGTTTTTTGGTTTGGTTTTTGTTCTCCCTTCACTAGCATCCAAATGCAAAACTGTTACCAAATCCAGCAATATACACCCAAGCATGAATGAATCGGGGTGGCAGGGAGGGAACATTTACTTAGAAAAGCTTTAATCTTAATCACAAGCTTTGAATATTTGAAGATTACTGCTTTTCAAAATTCAGACAGCAGTGGCATTGTGAAATATTCAGTACCAGTAATATCACTTCTCCCTGCAGATACTTTTTCCTTTGTTCCATACTAAATAGATCAATAGTCCTAAAGTATCAGCCATGTCAACTCTAGATACCTACAGTCTTTCAGAAAGTCAGTAAGAATGTTCTTTTTATCTTGCACTCCTTACACAGTCAAAAAAAATATAAAAGGAAATCCAAAAGTCTTTCTGCTAAGCTATCATTCATGTTGCACAGAACAAATAATTTAATTGTGGTGTAGAACTATTTAAAAATTTACAGACTATGTCAGATTTTTATTTTAAGAAACAACTAACATATATTTCTAGATGACTGATTTACATTTTTGACTAGCAATATAACCCAGTTATTTCTGAAGCATATACGAACATTTAACACTTAGAGGGAAGATGTATATAAACTATAGTTTGAGGCAAGCCATGCATTCAGCTTTAAAAATGCTGGCCTATTATATTTACCAACAGTTGTTAACTGATTGCACAGCTAGAAAGTGTAATTGAGGTGATAAGTAAAAAAACCTCAAGTAACAGACTTTTTAATGCTAAGAATTTTCTCTTATTCTCTGAAGGCAAGGGGCTTTCAGCAGCTTCCTTGGTTCCACTAAAAGCTCTTACATAGAAAGAAAAAGCTTGCTTGGATATGACACAGAGCACTAAATTTCAGGATAAACAAAAGACACTGCTTACAGATTACAATTAAAAAAAAACAGAAAAAAACAATTATAGAATTCCACGTTGTCATTACATAAAGTAATCACAAAAGTAAAGACTGGAAAGAGATACCTGGAGGATCCATAAAATCAAAGTGCACCAAATCATCTATACCAAGCTTCTTGAGCTGTAATACTACAGATCCTAAGTTAGACCTCAAAATTTCTGGGTATGTGTTGTCCTGGGGGGATGAGGAGGGAAAAAAAAAAAAAAAAATTATAACACTTCTTCCAGACACTTTATACTACAGAAGCATTCAAACTCTAATTTTGTTTAATAGCACAGCACTCAACAACTTGAATCAGACATTCTTCTAAACACGATGTCAGAATCACCATCCTACCTGCATTTCAGTTTTGTAGGCTTTCTCTGTATAAAGCCTGAAGCACTTGCCCGGTCGGGTACGACCAGCACGGCCCGCTCGCTGCTGGGCAGACGCTTTGCTGATGGCAGTCACCAACAGAGACTCCACTCTGATCCGAGGATTGTACACCTATTTCAAAGGGGAGGCAGAGCAGGACAGAGGGTAAAAGAGTAAACAATGTTCATGGACAGGACAACTATCTAAACTGCTTCAAACTTAATTTTTAACACAGCTTCTGCACACATCCTATGTATCTGAAAAGAAAAAAAAAACTGGCAACAAAAGACTCTGGAGAGCTCTGGATACAACTTCCTAGAGAACAGCATTTTTCATTCATCTGTTAACAGCAACTCCTGCCAGGCTCCCTGTTCCTGAATATATATTTTTAGGTAAGATTTTCATGGCAAAAGGAATGTGTCCTATTTGTTCTACAGAGTGCTAAACACTCATGATGCTCAAAAAATCTCATTAAAATGTTGTCTTGATAGAACTATGAGGCTGAATAATCATTCTAGAGATCAGAAAAATCTAGTATTAAGGTTTTACTCAGCTGTAAAGATCAGGCTGATGGCAAAAGAAAACTGTATTTCAAAGATACATGCAGACTATAATAGTAAAAAATATCTGCTGGTATTTACTGTAAAACTTCCACTGCAGCCATACCTAAACTGCAGCCTTGCCAACTCAATAGGGCTCATGGAAAAAAATACACTGAAAACAAAGGCAGAAGACTAACAGTAATTTCAGCTGAAGACATTCTCAATCCATGTTTTAAGATCTTTCTGGTATGATTCAGTATAAAATATGTACAGAAACCTTACTTCTTATACTGGAAGAATACCTTCTGTAAAAAGAAGTATTTGTGAAAAAAGTTCAGCCTTAATGGTGATTGTGCATAAAAACACACTGGCTATACTCATCCTGCTGTGTGTCTGCCTCGTTTTGCAGAAGCTAAAAAGGCTGACAACATGTACCACTATTAAAGGAAAAGACTAAGAAACCAAGTTATAAAGAAAGCTACATTTAGAGAAAATACCAAATGAAGACAGTTAGATTTGTATTTTACTTTATGTAGTTACTGGGTTGACTGTAGGAAAGCTACTTCAGTTCCTCTGAACACCCTATGATGTTCCAGGAACCACAATACGAGCTTGATTACAATCTTCAGGGCTGCAACAGTACATGATAAACACTGACATGAAACAGCAAGGATCATTTCATTTTAGTGCTGGAGATTTCTACTGTGACTTAAAAGGAGGCTTCTAGAACCACCTTTATTTACTTTCTTACAAATTTGTTTTACTTGAGCATCCTCAAGCATAGACACATGGTACAAAACTATCCTTCCTAAAGTATCTAGTAGAACTATATTCCAAGTCTAACAAAATTCTCACATTTCTTTCCTTTTTTAAAATAAAATTATTCTATCTAACGTTTGTGGACTAAGTGCAAACCATAAAAATCCATAAGTTAAAAACAAAACAAATCCAAACCAACCAAGTTCAAAATTTCAACTGGAAAAAGACCTGTCAGTGTTTGCAAAGAGAAGAGTAGCCTGAGCAAAGCAGATTCCATCAACTTTCCTACTATAAAGGAAAAGAAATAGTACTTACCTTCTGTTTTGCAAAGCCAGGATCAATCACAAACACCACACCATCTATTGTCAATGATGTCTCAGCAATGTTAGTGGACACCACAACCTGTCAAAAATAAAAAAAACAACAAAAATCCAAACAACTAAATGAAACTACTTCATCCTGAAGACAAAGGGCTCCAATTTTGTCTCTGCACAAATAACTTCCAGTAAACTTTCCATCATTTAATCAATAACTACCAGAGCCATGCTCCAACACTTTCACAGGATGATCTGAAATCAACCAGAGGAACTTCTAGTGAAAAGAAAGCAATTTTCATCCACTGTTGTTTTGCTCCCCTATGGGTCTATTAATAACATAATAAATGTTAGTTGAGGAAAAAGAACAAAAATTTAACTTATGAAACCACTAGTCAATTTTTTTTCTCACATCTCTGGTACAAAATGACAAGGTATACTGGAATCCTTTAACATCATCTATTAATTCTAGCTTTTTATCTTTTTCTGAAAGCCTGAACAGGGTAAATAATATTTAATCAAAAGTTATATACATTACCAGCACACCATTTTCTTTTATTTGGTTTGAAATAAAGCTGTTACCAACATATTCCAGCTAAAATAATGAACAATATGTATTTAATTTCTACTTAAGTCTTTTTCTATCACCAGATATTCAAACACCTTTACACACCTTGAATGTTACATTCTTAGCCCTTCTCAGAAGGTTAAGTCATGCGCAAAAATGAAAGCAAAGGTATCAGAGTTCTGAGGTTTGATTTGCCACTATTTAAATTTTTATGTCCAGAGATGCAGTGTAACAAGCTATGGATACCATTAGCTCTGCTCCCAACAGTGACCACACTGAATCACGTTATTATCTGAGAAAAGACCCAAACCCTGTTCAGCACTCCATCAGAAGTGCTTCACTTCCTAATTCACCCTTCATTTCCTCATTTCAGAGCATTCTGTCATCACTGCTTTCAGTTTATCAATTAGAACTGGAGAGAGCCCTAACACTTAGTTCAGAATTACAATGAGGCCAGTTTCCCTTGCTGATTTCCCTTCCTGCTGGCTGATCACTTGGCCAGTCAGCTACTTACCACACTCAGCTTGTCTCTTTTTAAGAGACCTTTTTAAGGTCTAAGCTTGCCCAAATACTACAATATATAGAAAGCAGTAGTTCAGTGGAAAAAGCACTGACAATTCATTTGGAATTACAGTGTTTCACCCTAAAATGATATGCTACTTAGAATTCCTCAAACGAACAGAAAATACTGTACAAATGTAATTCACAGGTAACCTGCACAAATTAGTCAAGAGTTAACAGCTACACATATCAGTGCAAGTCAGTGCAAAATCTCAATACATTTTAATTAAAAATTTGTAAGGCATTAAATATACTCAATCCATTTAGCTTGCTGTTATAGAATATACATCATTTAAGAAGTTCTGTGTTTTTCTGTTTCTGCTAATGTACAGAAGCATCCACACTCAGATTCTTCAAATACTAATTACAGAACAGAGACAGAAGTTTTTTATCCTGCTTATTTTAACCACCAATTTCTATCAGGACATTTCCAATACCAAGAACTCAATACAGTTAGCATGCTTAGGCCACAAAGCTACAATTAAATTTGTACCTGAATTTACTTAATCTATACAAACCTTTCCTAACGTAGAAAGAAAAAAGTTATTTACACAGTGGATTCTGTTGCACATACAGATATCATTTGTTAATATTCCGTTGCTTAAAAAATAACAATTAGTAACTGTAAAAACAGAAGAAATTTTGAGAACGGTTGAAGAAATTATAATATTTTTCAAGTCTAAATTAAAATACAAAGTTACTTGAACATCAAACAATAGAAATTAGCACTGAACTATATAAAATAAATTATAATTAGCCTTAGCTACAGTTTTGCAGTTTCTGAGATATTTGTTTCAAATATTAAAATATACATAGTGTCTAAAAATATATCTATATTGCATATATATTAACTAGCAATGCTTAAGACTGCTGAAACAGAAACTAGAACGCAGTTTGAAAAGAAGTGCTGAGATGACAAGGAGTCTTTAACATAGGACAATGGAAATGTTAAGTCACCTTTATCTTCCTCAACTAAAAAACCATTCTAACTAGTTAATCAGAGTATTTGTTGGTAATCTTAAGCCTTCTCACAATAATAGTTGCTTTCTTAGCTCAAATGGGACAAAAAAAGTGCGAAGTTGTCAAGCCACTTCTAGCTGTTACCATCACTACCACAGCAAAATGCCACACTACTTCCAGAATCTGTCATTCCACAAAGTTAAAGCTCAGGAGATACTTATTCAGTTACTGCAAGCACTTCACTTACATTTGTAGGACCTTTAGGACCTTTGAAAGGATTCAGACCACCTACCCTTCTGAGCAGTTCTAAAATCTATGCTCAATACCCACAAAGGACTCCATGAAAACAGACATTTCTTTAAATAGACAGGCACAGCACCACATGGTTTAACTTTATATACCTTGATCACTAAGACTAACTGAAACTAAACCAACATTTAAAAACTTTACAACACAGATGCACTTTAATTCACAGTGAGATTTGTTATGGAGATAAAAAGTAAAACATGGAAGCCAGACTATTTCAGCCAAAGCAGGCAAAGAGGAAAAGCAACTTCATAGGTCTGAGTCTGTTGCCTATATGCTGCGCCTGCTTTTGGGCATAACAACCCTTCTTTTAGTAAAACAGAACAGCTGCTATACCAAGAGTGTCTTCCTCTCAGAGACTGGTACTGGCTCTGTCATTTCAACATAAAAACAACGTTCTGCACTTGTTATCCTCTGCAGAAAACCAAAATCTGTCTATTTTGAAGGGCACTGTTTTAATCATGGGTGAAAAATTAATCAAATACACAGCTATCACTTATTACTTAAAAGCAATTTCATTCATTTAAGTCATTTGCAAATACAATTTTGCTGCAGCATTAGTTTCATGATTTCAGACTGAATGCTTTCTGCAATCAACTTCTACAGGAAAAGGAAGATAATTTCACTAAATTTAATAAGTGATTTATTCTTCCAGAACACTAGAAAGTTGTCACTATTATTCTACATGCATTGTACTGCACAAAACCAACAAATAATCAAGGAACAAACCCTGCCTAGAGCACATAGTATGATTCAGCTTTGACCTTCAAAATCTTAGCTTTGTGACTGCCAGTTCTGTAGGGCAGGAGTTGAGTTTTAGGAAGCTTTAATATGACTCCTCTCTAATAAAACACATAGCTTCTACTATGGATGATTGTGAGTATCGACATATTAATTTTATGAAGAACATTTCACTGTGCCATTTCAAGTTTTTCAGTTTCTCAATCGATTTTGCCTAATGAAAGAACCTAAATTCCTCATTTATTACTACAAAAATTCAAACCTTGAACTTAAACATACTTGTTTTAATTTGCACCTTCTCATAAACCCTAGGAAACAGATAAAACTTGCCTGACAATTAATCCTGAAGAAACACTCCAAATTGTTTCAAAAAA
>VYXF01006698.1:24426-49003 GCA_013397295.1 Polioptila caerulea | reverse complement strand
GGGGGGCGGGGACAGGAAAAAAGCTCATCTCAAAATCTCAAAATAATTACTTATGGAAAAAAATCCCATGCTCCACATCAATCATATTTCACATAAGAAACTTAAATTAATGTAATTTCCATTCAGTCAAATCAAACTGTTACCACAACATCCTGCCCCTATATAGATGGATAACAGAACTTTGATTTGTATTGAGACAAATTTCAAGTTATCTAAAAATTCTAACGTGATAAAATACTGCATTTTTAAGGCTTCATTAAAAAAACCCCTTGTACTTGTCGCTGTCCAAATATATTTAAAGAAGCTGAAAGTCTTATTTCATGGCCCATGCAACTGTGAGTAGCTTTTACAGAACAGAATACTAACACAGCTTAGGATTTACCTTTCTTCCTATTGCTCCATTTTGTTTTTTTGGTGGGGGAGGTTCAAATATCCTTTGCTGTTGCTGTGGAGGAAGGGTGGAATACAATGGAATGATTTTTATGTCACCAACTTCAGGACCTAAGTCATCAATTTCACGTTTTATCCTCTTGCAGGCTTCATCAATCTCCTGCAAAACAAAAATATTGGTTAGAAGAGAACTCCATGAAAAAGGAAGCATATTTAGAGTGCTTATGACAATTAGATTAAGTATACACCCTGAAGAACAATTACAGTAACTTCTACTTTAAAAAAATAAAAAATCAATCAAGGTGCTTACTGAATCTGCAATCAAATTTCCACAATACTTCAAGATGTTTCAGCTCCTATACGCTAATGAACAGCCTAATTTGCATTCAACATCCTTTTTCTTTCAGTCATGTTTCCTAATTAAATCTCTACAAATTGTACTAAAATTGAAATCTCTCACCCTGGAATATTAAACTGCACTCATGACCTTTTCAATTTTCACAATCTGAAGGAAATTGATGTGCAAGATATTTAAAATAAGCCAATTAAGCTTTAATGTCACGTATCACTAATGCAATTATATGGAAGATTTGCTTCATTGTACCTAATGAGAACAAACACCTTTACAGTATAAACATGGATATTCAAAACCAAACCTCTCAATCCTGTGTTTCAGATCTTACTTTAAAATTAACTGAAATACCATTTAAACTTAAGAAAAATCAGTGTAATACTCTGAAGATGAAAAGATGTTTTATGCATTTTTTTACCCTAGTATTTTCTAGCCTACTTTCTGCTTACCATACAAAACAGTTCAGTCCAATCATTATAAGTCCATTTCATTTTATAACTACTACATTTAAGCCAGCTAGGTGACCAACAGTTATGACAAGATCAAAGGAAAACTGTACTGCACAGAAATTTAGGTTAATGAGTAATACCATTTATCATCTTCAACTTAAAAATCACAACAGAGCTCTCACTAGTGTAACTAAGAAGAGACATGCTGACCAACTACCGATCTTCCATCTGAACCACTGAGGGGAGAATAAAGTCATGACAAAAAACAACAGTAGGCAAAAGCAAAAAAAATTACTGCAACATACTGTGAGAAGAGGGGAGGCCTCCCTTACCACATTCACTAGCCTGAAGCTGAAGTGGTACTTCAAGACTCTAAAGCAAATATAAAGAACTGGTAATCTTAAGGCTCTGTAAAATGATTGCTTTAAACTGTGATTTGAAAGGCAAAAACAGTCTCCTTTTTAGAAATCATAAATTCAGGTAGATCTGCACCAAATCTGGATCTTTCACTTGTTTATAAAGAGACATTTTAATTCTCAGGACAAACAATACTTGTTCTATATTGATCAGTGAACACAATTAATGTAAGCATGGTAAAAGGAACGCTCTTTGATATCCAAGAGTCCTTTCAAGAGTAAAATGCACTGCCAATTTAAGAGAATTACAGGTATTTACCAAAGCCATGCACTTTGCCAATATATCTTCATAAAATGTAAGGGGTATACAAGAAACTGAGCTGGAATGCCCACTACTGGCTTACTATAAGAAAATGAATTTTTTTTTAATGCAGGTGTAAGTATCCGTTGTTCTCCTGATAACCTTGTTTCAAGTTCAGTAACAGCCTTCCAGTGCAAAAGGAGTTAAATATTTAATATAAACAAAAATACAGCACAGACCTTAGTTCCTGATCTGAAGGTCACTACACCATTCATGAAATTGATGCAGATTATACTGTGTAATTGGGAAAGTTGTGATACTGGACAGGATACCTAGTCTTCAACAGTAATGAATAGAGGTTCCAGGACAATTGTATATTTAAGAGAAGGTAAAATGCAAGCAAGGAAAAACAAAAGCACTACACTCTACAGGAAATGTGTACACAGCTACTGATCAACTTTCAGAAGAGATAAAAATATTAATTCTTCCTAGAGTTTACCAATGTAGTTTCAAAGTATCTCTAACCAGGACTCATTAGAATACTTCAAAATAGACATGATGCCACATCCGCAGATTTGCAGAGGTAACTACAGACCTCATCACAAACTGCCTTAAGAAGGACTCAAAACACCAAGAGCCACTGTCACTCATCTGAAGACAGTAAAAGTGAAATTTTAAAAAGGAAAGAATAGTTTCCTTTTAGTTACCAGTCTAACAAAAAACATTGTATCTATCTACTACTAGTACATCTACTTCTCCATGCAAGTCCTCACAGCACCAATCCTGTCAGATTCAAGAAAGCATTTGGACAGAGTCCTCTGGCACAAGGAGTGACCTTTGGGGCTATCCTGGGCCTGGAGTTGGACTTGGGTGATCCTAGCAGTTTCCTTCCAATTCAGGATATTTTATGATTCTAACTGTATCCAGAACCACATAAGGATGATGACCAAAACTGGTATCCTCGACTACAGAAGACAGAAGGATTATGTGTAGTAATAATAGTTTGAAAGTGTTATGGATACCTTTGAGTGTTCAAGATTTGTTTGCATCACATGAAGATATCTAAATCCAGAAATATGAGATATACAGTTGAAGGCACAATCCTATCTTTAATCCCTTGAAGATTCAGCAAGTCTAATAAGATTGTCCCACTTTATTCAAGTATGAAAGGCTTTTTAAAAACAAACAAACCATACACCTTTAAATTTTTGTACACCATCTACTCCAAACAAATTCATTATAAACCCCTTCCTGGAAGAAAGACTATTGCAACAATCTGCACAGAAGAAGACACTTCTTCTCAGGCAGAAGAAGAAGGTAGACTGAACTTGTGCTGAATTTGGATTATGCCTGAAAAACTCCTCAAAGCCCTGAACTACACACTGACTACCTGAGAGAGTGGGTAAGGGGGTATAGGAAGTAGAACAGACACAGGATCAAGGAACCCACACTTAGACCTATGATGCCCAGTGCATCAGCACAAGGACCTGCTTCAGAGTTAAACAAAGAAGAAAACAGGCCTAACATACAAAAAGCATGAGCAATGCTGAAGTTACTAGACTGATCCTAGTTTTTCACAAACCAGACTTCCTAGGTCGAGTATTTGAGAAATAGTTCTCAGTAAAATCATAGTCTCTGAACTTTGTCCATTGATTCATTCACTCTAAAAAGAGCTGACAACCAAAAGGTAAAAAGCAAGCAGATCACAAAAAGAGGAAAGATTACACTAGCATTTGCTCATTTTTTCTCAAGCTGCAAGTGTCACAACGCATCTGTACTTCACAAAACCCAGTACTCAGACTTGTCCCAGACAATCATCTCAAATACTTTAAAGCTTCCAGAAACTTCCTCTTGATACCATCAAAAGAAATTTACAATACACAAGCAAAAGCTACAGTCAAGCTGCAAGAAGCAGTTAAGAACCCCACAGTACTACACTCTGAACATTAACACGGTGTCCTCAACATTCTTCCACACCATGAGCACCTTAAGTGATTTTCCTTGGAAAAGCTTCCAAAACAGACTACAATCAGTAATGAGAATTTTTTTTTTTTATGTATACTAGTGATCAATGAGCTAACAGGGTGGTGAATACTTTTAAACCAGGAAAAAATCCAACTGACAGTCAACAATTTTTTATTTTGAACTTACAGCTAAGTAAAAAGAGCTTAAAAAAAAAAAAAAAAAGNTAAATAAAAAAAACTTAAAAAAAAAAAAAAAAAAAAGCTGCAATCGGGAAAATAAATTTTATCAAGATTATAATTATAAAATCGAATTTAAGCTAATTGAAATGGTGTTCCTTCCAACAAATCAGTGTGATTAAGACTGATTCTAGACAAAAATCTGAGGAGGCTGCTTTGTTTTCAAATAACTGGTGGACAACAGGCAATATTTAGAATGTCTGTCAAATTAGGTGAATTTAATTCAGAAGCCTAATCAGTAAGCAATTCTAAGACCTCAAAAAAGCTTCTGGACTTTAACGCCAACTTCCATTTGTGCAAGACCTAAGTCTGCATGGGAATCAGTGCTTAGCATTGTGTTGTTTAGGAAACAAAGCAAGACCAGGGTGCACTGTTTCCCTTCCATTTGTTAGTAACAGTAGTGCAGCCATCTGTATTTTCGCAGAACAGTAGGTAGATTACTTCTGCCTCCTGAATCTGAGAGGAATTTTACTCCATCTTAACGCACTTTTCCAAAGAAAAGGCAGGCTAATGGCTAGTGCCCAAAAAAACCCCAAATCATCTGGATTCATTAACTTTTACTCCTCTCACTGAAGCTGTGTTTTTTTCTGTGCAGCTAGAAATGCAAAGGTCCACCAACCAGCCCAGAAGCAAACTTTTGCATATAAGGCCTGTTAACAAAACAAACGAGCCCTGAACTCTCAGAATGCCAGGACTGAAATCAAGAAGGACCGTAAGTTTTCCCACAGTTCAAGAGTACCACTTATAGGACTAATGCTTAAATCTTCACCCCCCCATCATCTTTGGTATGTACTAGTAAATACTAACCAGACTGAAAGCATGAACAGGACTTTGTTCATGTCCTGAACAAAGTATTACTGAGTAATATTTAGTTATACTCACTTTTTTTCCTAAAAAAAAAATTTAAAAAAAATAAAATATATATATATATAATTTACAAAAGCCCAAAAGCCTTATTACTAAAAATTTTCCAGGTATGACTTTTAAACATTGTGCCAGTTCCTGGTCCTTCAGGCTGTGCCAAAACACATAGCAAAGAGAAACTTAGAAGTAAATGAACCACAAACCAATAGCTTATCAGTTATCTCAAACAACACATTTCTACTACTTTGTATCATCTCACTACTCCAATACCTAACATACCGTAGCTCTGCATCAAAAACTAAGGATTGGAATGTAGCAGTTCATCTAAAAGGGGCTGTATAAAATTAATCACACAAGAGACTGATTTTGACTATCATGCACATTACTTTTTTCCGCTGTTGAAAATTTAGTCTTTATTACATGTTCAAGCTGAATGCTCTGTAGAAATTTCCTTCTATTTCTTTTCCTGATGACATTTTTGCAGCCAAAAGTAAGGTGCTCATACCAAAGACCATGAACAACAGAAAAATATTACAGGAGCAGTTGCACATATTATTGAGTTAGTGCACCACGTCTTTAAGAAGCAAGTTTGTGCTGAAAAAAATATGATTCTTACTAGTTCCATTCAATGGTAAGCAAAAAAACAAAAAAAATCCCAAAAAACCCAAACCCACGAACATAAAAAGAAACCCAGAAAAACAAGCAGCAATGTAGTTCACAGAGTCACAGAACAAGAGGTTGGAAGGAACCTCGAGGATCATCTAATCCAGCCTTTCTTGTCAAAAACAGTCTAGAGGCAGGATGGCCCAATACCCTGTCCAGCTGAAACTTGCATGTCCAATGTTGTGGAATCCAACATCCCCTGCGAGTTTATTCCAATAAATAAACTTGATTTGATTATTCTGTGAAAAATTTTCATTTTGTGTCTAATCACAATCTCATCAGGATTAACTTTTATCCATTCCCTTTCATCTTTTCATGTGGGTCCTTGTAAAAGGAATCTCCATGTATGTTGCAGCCACCTTTTAAACACTGGCTCATGATGATGAGATCTACCTGAAGCCTTCTTTCTTCAAGGCTGAACAAACCCAGTCTCCTCAGCATTTCCCACTCCTTTAAATATATTTGTGGCCTCAAGTTACTGAGTTACACTGCTCTTGCAAATCTAGCAATCCTTGCCTTCTGTTTGTGTGCAAGACTCACCTGTGCTGCCATGGAGAAGGTACAGTGAAATTACACTGATACTAAACAGCAGTTACTGAATGATGGACCACAAATTACCCTGAGCCAAAGTAATTCCAGTGCCAGCACTCACACTAACTCACAGGCCAGAGTGGTCTATGCAAACAGCCAGTGAACTTGCTGGCCAGGCTCCACTCAATCATAAGATCTAAGCTGTATATCACCTTTACAAAAACCCTTCCTACAAAAAGATGGTGACTAGGGAAGTCATTTAAGCACATTCAGTGGGACAACCTGGGAACCTGGCAAGCAAAATAGAGTTCAATGAATTTGTAAACATTATTGCAGAAACCCTTTCTCCAGATGACCCTGTATTTGGTACACTTAAACCACCTCATGGGATGAGCAAAACTTCAAGTCTGCTCCAGTAAAAACATACTTTAAACTCCTTAACAGGAGATGACAGATCTATCTACTGAAGATCAGCTGCTACACTGTACAGTTCGATTAAGCTTCATCTTGGATACATGGGCTAAACAGACATAACTCTTAAACCCCAAAGGAAACCAATGCCAAAAAACTGTAAGGTGATTTAACCTTGTGTAAAATGAATATGGGGCAAAAGAAACAAATGCATAAATAAGAAGTACTTTGCAAACTAGAAATATTTGGCACACACCTTAACCTGTCCCCTTCTGAGTTCCATCACATGCAGGGCACAGCTAGTCATATCTGGATTTGATGACATGAACCTTTCTAGAAACAATGTTTGCCCTCAAAGCCTGCAAAGAACTTCCCTAATTCCCCTTTCTTCCACTAGAAATGAAAACAGACTGCTACAAGCTGAAATGACAAAACAGCAGTAAGAAGAACCAGCACCAAGAACGGCACAACTTCAGATCCCTGAATATAAACTGAGCAAACAAAACTTTGCAAAATTATGTACATAGATAAAAAAAGTAATACATGGAAAAAGTCAACACTTGACCATAAAAAAACCTGCTCAGTCAAGTCAAAACTGAATTTGCCTTGACAAAATTCCCATATTCCGGATCTCTTTGACCTGATTTATTTCTAATATTTAATACTAACATCTTCTGAAGTGAATGAAGAGAAAAAAACCTTCCTTTTAGTATCTGAACAAAGTTAGTGTTCCTGCTCTTCTTTCAGTTCATGCTGCCCAACTCCTAATGTATTTCGTATCTGAATCTAAACAGGACAACTTGTGTTCACTTTAGCCCAGTACACAGACTTCCTCTTAACTTCACCCAACTACTACCATTAAAAGATATTAAAAGAGCTGTCAATTTTTACTTCAATTTCCACATAAAGTCTGTTTTCTTTCAATTCCAGAGTTTAACCAGTCTCACTGTGATGAAAATATTGTGCTTTTAAAATAAACTCTCATTAACCAAACTTTCTATCAAAACATCAAAACATTTTGTAACATCTTTTAACTTTTTTTTTTTTACCATCAGTTTTACCAATACCACTTGAAGCTCTTCTAGAATACTGAACGTCACAGCAACAATTTTAAGTGTATTTATCTACAATCAAGAACACTGCTGATCTGTATTTCACATCTCCAGATGCAGCTTGGATTCTTCCTCACAAACGTGTAACGATGCGTTTGGCTTTACAGAAAAAAAGGGTGACAGAGAACACAACTGGCATTTGTAAATGCCCCTGTTACCAGAACATGTAAGACAGATTTATACAGTTTCTGCGTCATTATTTCTGTCCTTCCCACCCTACAAGTTTCATCTCCGAGTATGTTACATCTACTCTCAGATTACTGATCTTAATGAAGTGTAAAATCTAATACTGTTTTAGAAGAATTCCAGTAGAAAATAAACCAGCTGCCTCTCAGATCTGCAGGCTTAACAAATATGTATCTACACAACTAGACTACCAACCCTGTAATCTCAAAGACTGAGAACAAGTTTGACAACACCTATTGTCTAAGAAAGACATGTTGACTGAAATGTAATTATGTTTTTCCCTTGTGAAACAAAATCCCTCTCAGTTTCCAATTTTGCCTGTGACTGATGACAGGCAACCTAGCTTATAGCTATCCAGGTGTAAAGGGTTGATGCTGGCTGGATGTCAGCCACCCACCAAAGCCTCTCTATCACTCCCCTCTGCAGCTGGACAGGGGAGAGAAAATACAAGGGCTCATGAGCCGAGATAAGGACAGAGAGAGATCACTCATCAAATACCACCACAGGCAGTACAGGCTCAAATTAAAGATATTAACTGCATTTACTGCTAACAAAATCAGAGCATAATGAGAAGCAAAATAAGACCTTCAAAACAGCTTCCCCCCACCCCTCCCTCCTTCCCAGCTCTGCCTCCTACCCCAGCAGCACAGGTAGACAGGGAACTTGGGTTATGGACAGTTCATCACAAGATATTTCTTTTGCTTTTTAGGAAGAATTCTTCCCCTGCTCCAGCACAAGATTCCCCCCACAGGAGACAGTTCTGCATGAACTTCTCTGACATGAGTCCACCTCGTGAGCAACAGATCTTTGCCCTATGCTGCAGTGTGGGTCACTCTTCCACGGGGTGCAGCCCTTCAAGGACAGACTGCTCCAGAGGAGGCTCCACTCTCCACAGGCCCCCGACATGTTCACAGCCCCTTGCTCACCTGCTCCAGCATGGGTGTCCTCCATGGGCTGCAGGTGGATTCTGCATCCTCACAGAGCTCCACGGGCTGCAGGGGCACAGCTGCTTCACCCTGGGCTGCATCACCAGCTCCAGGGGAATCCCAGCTACGGCACCTGGAGCACCTCCTCCCCCTTCCTTCTGCATTGACCTTGATGTCTGTAGAGGTGTTCCTCTCACATGTTCCCACCCTGCTCTTCTCTGGCCGTGATTAGAACTGCTCAGTAATTTGGTTTTTTTCCTTCTTGAACATGTTATCACAGAGGCATTACCACCATTGGCTCAGCCTTGACCAGTGGCACATCCATCTGGCATTAAACATGCATACTATGCCCATGTTGTGAAATTTTCTTGATATACCAGGGAGGTTTGTTTTACAAATCAACAAATGAGCTTTCCTCCTTACAAAGTCTGTAGGACAAGTCCTGTTTCCAAATACATTCCTAGTAAATTTTGCTTTGAAACATCCTCTTCCATTATTAATGGACTTAAAACCAGTTCATACAATGTAATCATATACTTTTGTTCCTTTCAGGATTCAGGAAGGAAATTTTTACTGAACACATATTTCTGCACCATTAACAACCATTTTATCATCATCCAGTAGCAGGCTAATACAATTAAGATTCCTTTAGTTTCCAAACACATCTAAGCTTTTTTTTTTTCTGGGCATGACAACACAGAATCTTCCTTGCTATCTCCAAATTTCATCATCTTCTCTACGTCTTAACTAATCTGTAATAATTAACTGCTATCCATCCTAATTCCCATATAAAATTACTTCAAATTTATCTGGATGACGAGACAGTAGCAATAAGGAACCCCATTCTATCACTACAATCACACCTAATTTTTAGCCTCTTAAACTCGGAACAAGTCACATTTGCACTGCTTCAGCTAAGTCATGTTCCTCTTCCATAATTTCATTTAACTTTCTATATGCATCTTTCTGACAAGATAGTCTTGCACCCTCTTCATACTGTTTTGAAGAATCCAAAAGAACTACAAAGCATTTCTGCCTAGCATACAACAATTTTAGCCTAGCTACCAAGTCTAATGAACCTGAAGCATATAGTGGTAATGGCACCTCGAGCATACTCTCCCATTCTTGAGAGTATAGCAGGCCACATCACTTTAGATTCAACAGTGATACACACAGAGACTCTACTATGATGCTCAGAGGCCCCAAAACGTCATTAATAAAAGGGTTAAAGTACTTTCCAAGCTTCTCTACAGAGGCTAAACCGGACTTGAATTTTGTGCTAACCACCCAAACTAAGAATAGCTCCAGGCAGAGTCAGCTCCAGTGCCCCTGGATGGTACCATCAACAGACACATGGACTGGAGAACTCGACTGCAGAGCCAAGGATGCTGGCTTACCAATGCATGTTTCAAAGTGATTCAGTAATACAGTATTAGATGCTTTTATGCTTAATTACATAAATACACTTATGAGCATGTACTGTGTGCAGAATTTTATTCAGAATCCACTTATAATACATTATGTCCTGCAAATCAACTCAGTGAAAATCGAAGCACCTGTTCATACAAAAGAACAGAGTACACCTGTAGCACTGGTCTGGAGTCTAGAGTCATGTGCCAAAGGAAGTCATTCATCCCATGCCCCGCAGTGATTGTTTTACCAGGTTATTTAGAGTAATACATAGCACCTGATGTAGCAAGCACATAATTCATAAATCAGAAGGCCATGTATTTGTGCTTTGTGAAAGGTTGAAGACCAGCCTGATTTAGCATCTTGCTGAGAAAACAAAATCTGCTGAAACAGCAGGACAGCAGTGCTCCTTTCTCTTGCCACCAATTTTCACCCTTCTGCAACAGCTGTTTCACTAATTCACACATTGAAGTACCCAACTAGTCTGAACCACAACTTCAAACTAAAACCAAGCAGGTAGGTTTCAAAGCCACTATCACTGAAAGTATTTCTTCCTAACTGTACTTTAATTTACAGCAATACTCCAATCAAAGAAGGACAAATGTAAGAGTCAGAGTATTAGCTTTTATAGTGACAGTCATTGCTTTGTTTTTTTAAGGGAGATGACCTGCCAGAAGACACTTTAATCAAATGACTTAAAACTCATGTAAGAGGCAACACATCTTTATGGTTGGCAAGTCTACTCAAGAAGCCTGGGTACTGTTAGCATGACATGTTACTTGCACCACTTTCCCCCCTTGGCATAGTTAAGCTTGTGTTTGCCTAGAAGAAAGACACTGAATTGTTCCACATCTCTTGAAAGGTAGTTTTTCAAAAGTATTAACTACAAGAAGAATGTGTTGAAAAACGTTTTTGCTAGATGCACATCTTCCCCTACTAAAAACATATTTAGGTTGACTTAGCCCAGTAAATTCTCAAAATGCCTTCGAGTTTTTAACTTGTTCTCCAATATGGACACTCCAAAGAGTTTTAAAGAAAGACGAGGACTAAAAAACCTCTCCAGTTTATTTCAAGTATTTAAAATTTCCAGAAAATCCTTATTTCCTGATGTAGTTTAGCTTACGTGCTTGTATACAATCCTGTTTTGCAGGGCACAGAGTCTATTTCTGAGACCTAACTTCCTGAATTTGTGGTACATAAAGTCTCCAGCCTAATACTCAAAGTTATTAATGAGAAAACAAAACCTGAACATTCTTATTAAAACTACTACTGATAGCTAAGTAGCAGAACCAAATGGTTTTATTTCAGTTAAGGTGTATAATACATGTACAGACATGCACAGAACTATCTTTTCAATAAAATCCACAGATGCTCTCAGGTACCCAGATCTTTGGAGTTCCCATCAGTACAAACCTAGGGCTCATTCTCTGGATTTCTCTTTTTGAAGTACTTGAGCTGATGAGAATTTTCATTTTAGAAAGGCCTTGCACAGCATTTACATTACAGATATGTACAATGTCAAAGGAACTAAGTGAATGCCAGGTAAACATCAGGTCATCAAAATAATAAACTAGAAAAGGAAACTAAGTGTTTTAGTCTACACAAGTCACTTAAAGCAGTTTCTGTATAGAACAATAGATAGAAAACAGAAGAAAGTACCTCTTGTCCAGTAAGAAAGAGTAAGAGATCTCCTTCTTCTTCTTCACACATGTGAATTTGTATCACTGTTCGAATGGCAGCCTCAAGGTAGTCCCTTTCAGGTTCTGGAGTATAGAATATCTCCACAGGATGGGTGCGACCCGGGATGGTTAGGAGAGGACAGTTATCAAAATAGATCTGAAACTTGCCAGCATCTAAAGTAGCACTCATAACTATAACCTGGAGATTTGGAGGACAAAAAGTTACTCAACATTTAGAAGAACTTGTGATATGTTATACACGCAAAACACAATTTTAAGAAAGTAAATTGCTGACTGTGATATAAGAATGCTTTTATTACCTTAATACAGCATCCTTGTTACAAAGGTTTAAAAAAATTCCAAATCCAATACATAAGGTTAAGCTACAATTATATTGTTTCTAGGAGCTTCCTCAATAAAAAACACATTCAGAATTTCCTGGGGTTAGCCTTCCAATATACACTATCACAGATCAAAAACAATTACAAAAATCAGCTAACGATAAGTACATAGATACTTGTATCCAGTATGACTGCAACTAGAACAGAGATGCTGTTGAACTCCATCATTACTGACCTTTAAATCAGATCTTTGTCTCACAACTTCCTTCAAAACTCCCATCAAGATATCCGTAGCAAGTGTTCTCTCATGGGCCTCATCAAGAATTATAACGCCATAGCGCTCCAGCAAAGGATCATTCATTGCTTCACGAAGTAACATACCATCAGTCATGTACCTGAACAAACAGAAACAATTCCAACACACCTCCTGTTTATTAGGTTTGACGCAGAAACCTCTTCTATATCCACTAGGTTGCCTGAACGAAGCTTTTAATCAACTTTTTAATAGTAGGAACACCAGCAAACTACTTCCAAGCCGATTTTAAGTTTTCAAATAGAAATAGAGTCTAAGTGGAATTTGGGATTATGGGGGGAAAGCTTAAAAACGGGGGCAAGGGGAAATGGGGTTTAGTAACATTTACAATAGTTTGTAGACTATTACTGGCAGACTTCCACACCTAAGCTCAAGAGAGAGGAAAAGGGGAAAATACCCTCTAAAATCCAATATATACTGTTTCTGAAATTATTCTCCTTTTCCGTCTGCAGATCAATTGTTCACTTCTTGCTCTTCTGCTACTGTTACTGTTATTTATTTTTCCATATTAACTTTATCCCCAGCCCTTCAACTACTTGTACAACCACAGGGAAGACATCTTTTGATAGAAAAGCATTAATCCTTGAACCACACTGTAGTGTTTTTAACTAAGCATTTTGAATGTAATTTGCAAATGATGTATTAAATGCAACTGTTCCTGACAGCACAGGAAGCAGCTGACAAGTGAAACACTCCTGACTGTGTCCCACAGCCAGATTCAGGCCAGTTTTGAATCTTTAGGAAATTCTCTTTATTGAAATAAGCTACTGAACTTCACCAGAAGTACCCTGAGTAGAAGACACCAACATAAAACAGCAGCTGAATGCTCAACAAAGACAAACTGCATGTTGAAGGGCTTTATTATGAATAGCACCTTAATAATAAAATACTTATTCATATCACCTTGTTCTTTAGGGATAATTTTATTTCTATAGGGGGCAGTGACTTCTTTAAGAGGAATTATTAATTTCCAACTCTATTCCTGCCTCACACCTTAGGTTTCTCTCAGCGCATGCTACAGCTCCCATGTCTCTTCCTCACTGAGACACAAAGCACCAATCCACAGAGTCACTCCCTTACTACTCCTTTCCTAACTTGGCTCACATCCTTCATTACCCTGTGATCACCCACCTCCAAGTATGCTGTTATACCTTTACCTGACAGCTGCCATACTCACTTCAAAATGGTCTTTGCGCTACTGCAGTCTTCAAAGCGGATGGAGTACCCAACCTCCTGGCCCAGCATGACATCCATCTCATCGGCCACGCGCTGCGCCACGCTCATCGCGGCCACTCGCCGCGGCTGGGTACACGCCACCCCCCTCTTCGGGCCAGGCAACGAGCGCATGTAGTCAACACACCACTGAGGGATCTGCCAAGAACACAATCCAGTGATAAACACACTTCAGATGGCCACGGGGAATCTGTAACCTTTGTATTAAAGTTAGTTAGAATTCCAGAGAGATGTCAACTGCACACACAAAAATATCCAAAGCAGGACAGTAGCTGGACTAGTCAGCTGGATCCAACGCCACTGAATACAGCACACTCCTGTTAAGCGTGTACATAACTATCTTTGCAGTTACCAAAGAAATACATAGGTTCATAGTACATTCTAGCCCTGTTAGATCAATACCTTTTACAGGTACTTAGCAGCAGTCAACATGCTCCAGAGCAACCAAAATTAAAGCCAACACACTCAAAAATTGAGATCAGCAGCATAGTTAAAGCTTTACAGTAAGCAAATTGTATTTTTTGCCTTGAAAAAGTAATGTTTGTTAATATGTTTAAGAAAAAAATAATTTCTTTAGTAATAAAGAATTCTTAGCCAAGAAGTGCAACAAATAAAATAAACAGATAATTATGTTCATTAGGTTTATTACTATTCTTTGGAAATTTCATCAACCAGACATAAAACCCCTATGCTTTCCTTCCTGTGTTAGCAGTTGTTTTATTTGCCAGTCAGTAGTTTTCTGCTCCTACTAGGAATCTGGTAACAGTAAGAATCATCCAAAATAAGTTTTATTCAGAATTCCTATGGTCAGTAACAGTTTGATGGAGAGAGATTATTCTCAATATGTTTTCTGTATCACACTTTATGAGGAGACATCTCCAGGCCTAACTAGTTCCAAGTCTAGACCAAAAAAACCCACTCATTCTTAGTAATAACTTTCCAAGCATTCCTAAAAGTGCAAAAAGGAAAAGAAAATACATCCTTTATACATTGTAACAATGAGGAATGAGAAAGGAAGTAGTGTAATTTAAACCAGGGAAATGTCGGTTCTTCATTATTCTATTTTCACAGCAAAATGGACATAAACAGTAAAACATAACCAAAAGCAGATGAGTGTACGCTAAAACATTTTTTTAAAATATAGAATATACTTCCACTATAAATATAAGAACAATAAAGCAAACAGAATCAAACTATGACAGGAGACTACTAGACTGCTGTGAAGAACTCAAATTTTTGAAAATTCTATCCAAAACTAGAACTAATAGAGGTTCTTGAACACTAAGAGCAGCAACATGAAACCCTATCCTGTAACATATATATGGCTCCCCTGCTTCCCAAGTCACAACTAGCAGCTCAACTAAATATATTAGTATATATAAGTATATTAGATGAAGCTTTTTGACTTTAAACAGAGCAAGTCCTGAAACACACTTTGAACCAGCAGGTCTGTCAGGCCACTGCAGCATGAAATAAAACCAATTTAGAAGTGATTTTCCAGTAAACAGCAAAACCGTCAGCACTGGTGTCAAATGAAAGGGCTCCACAGACTTCCCTGTGCTAAGCTGATATACACAACCACCCAAAGACTTTTCCTGTCCAGCTTTCAAATACATACAAATACTGGGAAAAACAACTGTGCCATACTGCATTTTTTACTTCAGTGCTGCCTGGGAATATACTCAACACTTCTTATCATTTAGTTCTTATGAGACCTAGCCTAAAGTTAATTCCACTGACAGAAAAAAAACCTATACTATCACCAAAACCCCTCACATTCCTTATAAAAAAGGTCATTTTATTAATATCAAAAGCAGAAGGAATGGCTTTAGTCAGCATCATTTAATCTCAAGGACTTTCTCAATTAAGAGAGATTTTCAAATATAACTTCCATAAACACAAGGAGGTAGTGACTACACATACATGGGCCTCTAAGAGCAACGATAAATGCACTAAGGGTTGTTAAAAACTACTTCAAAGTCAAAGGAACTTCATCATTTTAAGGAATGCATAGCAAGAGACAGAAGAGCACTACCCTTTCTGGCTTTTTTGAGCCTCTCCAACTTACTGAAAACTTCCTCAGTTAAAAGTGACGTGGTAGAATTCCCTGAATTTTCATTATTTGAGAATCTGTATCGGTTCTGCACTCTGCAAAGGACAAGGATTGAGCTATACTCTGCATCACCTTGCTTCTCAACTTTGCCAAGAAGTCCTGCTAAAGAAGTGGCATCATTTATGTTACGGCAATGCACAAAGATGCCACTCTACCATTCTCTTCACCAAACAAAGTAAAATTATACCAGAACCACATATGATCCCAGATTTAGAGACTGAACGCCACAATTACAGTAACTACCTTTCCTAAGAGAAATCCAACACACCTATTCCACCACTGAGGCTGTTTCCAGTGCATTTAGAAAAACCAGTTAACTTCAAAGTTTAAGTTTAAATTACAAATCAAACCACTGCAAACATAAAGAACTAAAAATTAATGTTGTGGCTTCCAATGTACTTCTTCAGTACTTTGGGGTTTAAGTTTATGTGAAACAAGTGAGAAAAGATTCATCATTTTTTTTCCATTGCCTGAGCCAAGCATTTCCAATCCTGGGTGCTCTACAAGACTAATGGGAAAACATGTACATAATCATAGAATCACAAAATGGTTTCAGGTGAAAGGGATCTTAAAGGTCATTTGTTTCAATCATCCTGCAACAGCCAGGGATGCTACAAACCCCATCCAACCTGGCCTTGAACACTTGCAGGGATGAGGCACTCAGAACTTCTCCAGTAATCTGCTCTAGCATTTTACCACTCTCACAGTGAAATATTTCCTAACTCCTAATCTAAGTCTCCCTCTTTCAGTTTAAAAGTAATTTCTCCTTTCCTATCACTATCTGCCCTTGTAAAAAGTCACTCTCCATGCTTTTTAAAAGTCTGCTTTAGGTACTGAAAGGCCACAATGAGGCCTCCCTAGAGCCTTCTCCAGGCTGAACAATCCCAACTCCCTCAACCTGTCTAAATAGAAGTGCAAATAAAGATCAGGGAAGGGACTTAAAAGGCAGCAGCTTACTATCAAAAAGATTACCTACTACTGTATAGCCTTCTAGTATCATAATAAAAAAGAAGGTATTAATTTTGAAAATAACATTTTTCAAATATTCCTTGCTTTTAATTGTATAAAGTTGCAATTAATAGCTTATGTACAGCTGCAGTTGGAGCATTAAAGGATTTCTTAGCTGCAGAAAAGTATTTATCTTGCTCCAATCAATGAATTTAGGAAGAAAAACAATCATCCCCCAACAGGCTGGAAGACAGCAACTGACCACAAAAACAAAGTGACACTATCATATGTAAAATTAAGTTTTCATTAGGTAGCAGCAGGACAATTTTCAGTGATGCATCCCTACAGAGACACTGTCAATTGTTTAAAAATGTATCTGAAATTTCACAGTGCAAATTCAGAGGAAGCAGGGAAGCTTCAAAGACACCTTATGTGGTAGCCTAAATCCCATTTTTAGGAAATATGTATTAAATATGTATTAAACTACTTAAATCCTTTCAGGAAGTAAGGGTTAAAGTAGTAAGATAATTCAGGAAAAGCTTTATTCTTGAGGAATGACATTGACACAACCCTTTGATCTCAGAATTTTCAGATCACACAAGTAATCTTGTTTTCATGTAGCTAAGTACCATTTTTAACATAATATCCAGGATACTGCATCTTCCAAATAACTACACAATCCAACCTTTCTGAAGAATTCTATACATTCCTGGTGTTGGCTTACACAGCTTAAAAAAAAATACACATAATGTCATAACACTACCTGCTAACTTAACACTGGTTCCTAGATTGTGTAGCAAGGTCCTGTAACTTGAGATATTCCAGGCACAGTTATAAAAGATATCCAATATACTTACTATGTCCTTCACATTTTCTCAACATCCAAAATTGTGTGACCAGAAATTTATTGTCTATAAGACTTAAAGTTAGTCTTTATAAAATGGATCGTAGCTAAAATATTCTTCTGCTTTTATTTTCTGCCTATATAAAAGGATTTTATCAGATTACAGAACAAAAAAACTTCTTTACATAACTTTTCAACATGGACTTTGAACAGTAAACTAAAGTTTTGAACAAGTTTGCCCAGCTATAAATACCCAGGTGTTCCTTGTATCTTAGATATTTCCTGTTTACTGGTCCTCAAAATTTTTCTTAAGGCTTAAGGAGGCTCTGCACATCTGTTATCACTGCTTTTGGTGCTGAGGAAGAAAAAGCCATACATTTACCAAAAAGAAAGTGATTTTTAACTGCAGCACTAAAAAGTTTTACAGCCTCTGAGAAGTTTCAGCACCGAAGAAACACAAGACTCTACCTGTCAAGTTTGATTATCACCAAAAGCTAATCAGATGTCAGAATTGTATCTGAAATTTCAATTCCTTTTATCTGTAGCAGCAGGTTTCATAAAATATGAACAAGTTCATACTTTGTAGCCGCCATCTACACAGACAGCTAAACAAATTATTAGGAATCATCACTTCAGTTCGTGGATTAGTACACTTCTGTCACACCACTGAAGTTGTATCTTCCTCTATCAGAAACCTACCAATTATAAAGCCCAACGGATGCAGAGGCCTGGAAGCAGTACTGGATTTTTGAAGTGGAAGATGCTGTAAGGTTCTCCTCACCTTTTGCACTCATTAAGCAAGTATAACATTCACCAAATTAGTTTTACTCACAGTTTGTGAAGTACTCTTACACAATTAATTTGTTACACACACCTAAGCAGAAACCACAACCTTGAAAAAAAAACAGTATAATATAGACAAGAACTCACCTGTGTAGTTTTACCAGACCCAGTCTCTCCAACCAGCACAAATGACTGATGCCTAATCAAAATATCCGTAAATCTTTCTTTATATTCCCAGACAGGAAGTTGTAGCCTTTTTTTCAGGATATCATAATATCGTGGGGTATGTGGTAGATTTGTGAAAGGGTTAATACTGTGTGGAATCATTGCTGGTTTTATAGCTGGTAACCCAGCAGCTGCATAATACGTAGAGTTAGATGTAGGCCGCAGATCTTTTTCCTTGTCCCTTTCTCTGTCACGATCTCTGTCTCTGTCACGATCCCTGTCACGATCTTTTGAGCGGTCATCTCGGTCCCTGTCCCGGTCCCGATCTTTCCTAAAATGAGTCAAGAGACACAGCAGAAAATGAGACACTTGAATATTTAAATGCAGAGAAGGAATTTTAATACAACACAACCCTAAAGGTGCCCAGCGTAAAGTAGATACAAACCAAATCTTTAGAGCCTTGCAGGCAGCTATCGGGATAAGGACCAAGGAGTGACAACAGTATATATGAAGCATGCTCAACGTGAGACATACATAGCTACACTGATTGAACCTAAACACTACAGCAGCTCCTCTCATTACAGGCATGACTCAATAAACCTATCACATGGAGACATGAGTGTTTTAACTCTCTTCATCTAATGATTATAAAGAATCAGCTGTGCAGTGTCAATGTCTCACAGTTCTCCCCATCCCCACCTGCTGCTGCAGAAAAATAAGAGAACACTAAGTAGCCTTTTTTCCTATCTACCAAAGGAATTGTACTCATCCAAAAAATCTAACTCAAGGCAATAAGCAAGCCATGGAAGGAAAGTTTGATTTTATTATGCCACAATTACTCTATAGCTTTTTTTGTTTCATGTCTTATACACATTTCTGACTCCATCAACTTTGATATACAGGTTGTTAAGTCTGGAACTTAAGTCTTAAAACCAGCCACTACAGTTCACAGAATCAGAGTAATTTAGGTTGGACCCTTTAGATCATGGAGTTCAACTCTTAACCCAACACTACCAAGCTGTACCGTATCTTCTCCAGTATCACCTCCTACCACACACTTAAACAGCACTTATGTATTTGCATTTGTTCCAGATATTATGTAGAAAAATTCACTGCATGTGCAAAATAAAAACAGTATTCTCAAACTCTGACCTCAGACTTTTTGAGAGTGTCTGAATTTCTCAAGTCCACGTACTTGTTCTTGCACATAATCCCACCCTTCCCACAAACACACTCACAAAAGAATCCTTAGTCTGACCCAAAAACTACAGCTGCACGCTTTTAATAAAAATTCCCTTCAGGACTTTGAAACAAGCCCTGCTTTACAAAAACAATCTATCCAATTTTAAACTAGATGAAGTTAAAAAGATTAGTGGCATCTTTGCCTGCAAAACTGAAGCTATCCTCAGCTTAGTCTCTTCTTGTGCATTAACTGAAATCCCATCAAAAAGGTAAAACAACAAACTAAGTCAACACCAGCTTTACAGTAAGTGCACACAAACATTTCTAGGAATATTAAGCAAAAAAACAAAACCTTGCCTCCTTCTTCACCCAACACTCAGGCATGTCTAGAGACCATGTCGAAAGAAAACTCTTGCCAACATTCCTCTCCACACCTTTTTTGTTTTATACCTGCATTTGACATTCAAATGAAACTACTGAAATAATACCAAATTCTGACCTATAGAGACGATGCAGTAACCAAGATGCTATTAGTACCAATTCTATAAATTTTAATCCAAAATGTGCTGTACTTTGGAAACAACCACCACTACTCTTCTTGTATAAATGAATGTAATGTATGCAGCCTTCCCCCCCCCAAGTACTTCAACATATCATGACAACAGAAGTAAACATTTTCTTAATATGACTTCTTTTAACATAAAGAAGGGTTACAAAACATACTGTTTACTGTCACTTAACTCAGTTGTATACAGAATTTCCTAAAGATTTGTACTCTGAGTAATTTAAAAATTAAGACCCTTTCTAGGGCATTTGTTTGAATCTGAGATACTCTACCTTTAACATTACTTCCAACACGGTCAAATATTGTACAAGTTAGAAATCTCTATGTATTGTAAAATGCCAGGCAGATATTGCAGAACCCAATAGGTTCATACTCTCCATATGGAATTGCCCCATGGAACTAGGCTTCATTATGCTACTCAGAAAGGTTTAAGAGTCAAATAGCATTTATCAGACAGCAACAAAGCTTTGGACTTGGCTGATGAGCTATTCACGTTCTAAACAGCTGCAAGTACCAGGACAAACAAGTGCATGATCAGACAGTAACATCACTGGCAGAAAAAAGAAACAAAGGTATAAAAGCAATTCAAGAACAGTAAAGCCAGGGTAAAATGCAACAACACACATCACTAAGGGCAGAATAAGTCACACTACTAATGTGCAGGTTTGTTTTTTTACAGCATCCTTTTGTGCATGCATGTTTCTGAAGGATTTGCATCCTTCACTGGTATCCAGTTAAAGTGTAAACAAACCACACCAACAAAATCGATTCCACAGCCATTTACTTAAACAGTATCATAGCAGCAGCTTCTGCATTACAGACCATCAAGTGTACCTTCCCCTTACGCTTTGCTCCCCAAGAAGTAGCCCTAGAGCTAGAATCACCACTGCTGCCTATCCTTCCCAGGTGTCAGCACAAGCATTTCACCAGCCTGGTGAAGAACCAGCCTTCCAACCAGCAATAATTTTAGCTTGGATCAGTATCTCTGATCTAGCCTCCTAAACACTCCCTTGTAGCACTTATTTTCCATGCTGGTAGCTACTTGTGCAGGCTTCAAACAAACAAAAATACAACCTCATGAACAAAAAGCAAATTAAATGGACTATAAATACAATCCACATGGAAAGTGCTATTAATCCCCAATTTCTCAGTTTCTTCACTGAACTCTGACAGATTTTTCATTATACAAACAGAAAGGAAACCCATCAAGCTCTATATACATTTCAGAAGTAAAAAACATTATGTGATCATAAAAGAAGTTGAGTCTTTCTTATTTTCAAAGAGCCAAAGAGAAGCAGGGGCAACCAGATCCTACCATAGAAACAACACAACATACAACATGCCTTCAAACTTACTCTCTAACACTTATACAGCAGCACTTTCTTTCCCTAAAACTGTTTACCAGACTCCCATTTCTACTGAAGCTTAGCAGACACACACTACTCTCTAGGTCAACAAGCAAAAGGAGGAATGACAGTTATGCTGCCATATTAATTTCCTTAACTATCTAAAAATGTGGCTTGGCAGTTCTTCACTTATAAACTGTCACATATTAGTTGCTTTTTTATTATTGCACAGAGAAAAAAAGAACTCAAACACTCAAACTCAAAAATTAACAGTGAAATAATAATTTAATCACATTTGTCTTGTATCTGAAACCTGTAACAGCCTCCATAATCAGAAGGGGGTTGGGATCTTTTGCTCTGCTTTTAAGTGAAAAAGTCTGGTCTGCTATTTGCTTTCACTTCCTTATGTTCACAGACATATACCATATATGAACTTACATACATGAACGCAAAAGAAGCACTATAGCAATCACTCACTAAATAAAAGTGCTCTTTTGGTAAAAAAACATACAAAAATAAAAACGAAAAGAAGGACTCAAGGTAAACCACTGATCATCACATTGGAAGTCTAAGCCCATCTAACAGATCATCAGTCTTTTTCCCCATTAGTAAACACAGCAATAGTTGATGCAAAAAAGTCAATGCAGCTAACGGAATTTCTGTTCTATACAGAAATCAACCAAGTACAATTAGTCTGAATGACACATCCAACTAGATCACCAACTCTGATGTTACACAACTCAAATGTATTTGAGAAGAAATTAACATCTTTTAAAATAGTATGTATGTCATTCACAGAAACACTGTAACCAAAAACCTTCCCTACAATCTATCTTTCCAAAATGTTTTTTTTTTTACTTCTTAGACAATACTTCAAGTCTGGAAGAGAACAGATGTCATGTAGATGTTTGAGGTTACACCAACAATCACAAACCCGTTGGTCTAGTAGAGCCCATGCGGCACTGCTGCCATGTAGAGCCACTCATAGCAACAGAGGCCTCCATTAAAGAGGAATTAAAAAATACAGATTCACTTGAAGTAACTTTCATACTGTGTCAAGTAGTCCAGTCTGAATGCAAGACACACTACTATTCTGAATGTGAAGTGGTAACCATGCAAGGAGCTCATCCAGCTTAATCCAGCTCCAAAACCAGCTAACTGCAGAAAGGCACAGAGGGAGACAGGTACTCACACGCTTTTAACGAGACTCCACACATCTCCCTTACAGCCTTGCATAAGCTGCAAAACCAAACTACTCTAAAATAAACCAACCATGTAACATCAGTACAACTTTTGCTATATGAATTAACATTTCAGGATCTAAGAAATAATCATGCTCAGTAATTATGTTTAGAGTGAGTTCTTCTCAGTCCTGTACCATTTAATGCTTTTACCACAGAGGAGGGGACAAAGAGAGGGCACAAGACCAGCATCTCTACAGGTTTTAGGTGCCATAAATGTCAGTATCTTTTAGTTTAACACCGATGGGAACTCACTGCAGTACATACAAAATGGTAAGACTAAGAGTTCAGAATGACATTACTTGATCAGTAAAAACAATGACAAAT
Organism: Polioptila caerulea; assembly: GCA_013397295.1. Taxonomy (NCBI): domain Eukaryota; kingdom Metazoa; phylum Chordata; class Aves; order Passeriformes; family Certhiidae; genus Polioptila; species Polioptila caerulea. Next base: position 25,771 of record VYXF01006698.1, on the reverse strand, counting down.
AAAGCCACATCAAAATTATAAAACCCACCAACATTCAAACAAGGAAATACTGACCTGTGATTATCTGTACAAACAGCTCTAACAGTCATACCACATTTAAATAACGCCCAGTTTAGACATAACCACTTGATCATTTTACAAAAGCCTCTACATACAGAAAGCTGTCTATGTACAACTTTTCTGTAGGCTCAGAGCAGCTATTTCAATCTCTAGGAAATCCTACAAATATACATTAACTGAGACAAACAGCTCAATATATTTTTTAAAACGTGATTATGATGATCCTACACACAGGAAATAAGAGTTGAATAACAAACGTTTATTTCGTTTGGCTGAGAAAAATGCATCAAACTGTAGGGGCCAAAAGCCGAAGCTGTAGAAGCTTACCTTAAAAAAAGGCCAAGTTTTGCCAAGACCGTTTATCAGTGAATATTAACTGCTACATTAGACTTAGAGTTACTGTAACCCTTGAGAACAAACGGAAGGATTTTTCTTAGATAAACAGTCTGAAACAACGCTGATGGACTTGTTCAATTCACGGAAGCCTCCTGTGCTCCATAAAGAAGGCCAGACTAGATAAACCCTGCATTTCTTTGTACTCCTTGAGACTTCAGAAATTTACTTTAAAGAGCCGCCTGCCTTTCCTCTCCCTCCTGCCCAAATAGAGGAGAAAAGATTATGTAAAGAATGCTCTAAGGCAACGCTGAATTTAAGGACAGCATCAGTGCATTGTCTGTGTTCCTGCAATTACCTTAACCTCAACAAAAATACGCTGAAGCATGTGCAGTACAGTCCTAAAACTTCAACCTCCGCAAAACTAAGAAAAAAACAAACACTCCCTTGCCTCCTACCTCAAAACCCACCTCACCATCGATTCTTACTTCAAGCCAAGCACATGACCGAGGGTAACTAGGTGAAAGACGTTAACAAAGGAACAACGCTCCCACCAGAGCAGGCATTAATAACATGGGCTGCACAAACCTCGTGTTCACCTCTAGGCCCACGTTTGCCAGACCTTTCAAGCCAGAGATTAAGTAAACAAATACAAAGGAAAAGAGGAGGAGTGGGAAGGGTGAATATAAACATGAAGGCGAAGAACGGCAAACAAAGCGCGGCGCGGGTGCGCGGGCCCAGCANGGGGTGGCCGATACCGAGCCAGGCCCAGCGCTCCGGGGAGCCGCGAGGCTTCGGGGCCTGCTCAGCCGGGGCGGCGTCGCTGCAGCCTCTCCCTGCCTCGCACGGCGGCCGCAGCGCGCTCCCGGGAGCTCCAGCCCCGGAGGGTCGGCCGAAGCCGGGGATGGGGCGCGGATGGCGCAGGAGCCGCCGCGTTTCTCCCCCACCCGCC
>VYXF01006698.1:0-24179 GCA_013397295.1 Polioptila caerulea | reverse complement strand
TGGATCGGGACCGGGCCGGGACAGGATCGGGACAGGATCGGCGATCCGACGGTCACCGGGGGCGGAAAAGACCCTCAGGCTCAACCAGTGCCACCGCCCGCCCAGCACTACCACTGTAGCCGCTAAAGCACATCACAAACACTTCTTGAACACCTCTGGGGAGGATGACTCCACCACCTGCCTGGGCAACTTACTCCTGAGTGTCCTCACAGGCGAAAGATTTTTTTTTTTAATATCTAATCTGAATCTCCCTTATCTCAGGCTGAGTCGATTTCCCCTGGCCGTCTCGCTGCAGGCTCAGATCCCACCTGGCTACGGCCTGCTGTCCGGGAGCCCTAGGGAGCCGTGAGGTTCCCCGAGCCTCCTCCCGGCAGAGCAGCCCCAGCTCCCTGAGCCCTTCCTCACAAGATGTTTTCTAGACCCTTCACGAGCTTTCTGGCCCTCTCTGATCCCACTCCAGCACCTCCCTCACGCACTACTTGAGGCGCAGCCTCACCCACGCTTGCTCCCTGTCCCTCTCCACGGTCCTGCTCCAGATCACAGCTTTTGCTCGGCTCCTGCTGCCTGCCTGTTGGAGCAAGGCTGCATTCACATCAATGGCTCAGCTAACAAACATGGAAGTGGCCAGGAAACATCACCTAGCAGCAGTGACCTGTTCAGCAAGTGGGGCTTTGTCCATGGATTCACGTTCCAAAGATTTGATGGAATTACTATAATAGAGCTGTTAAAATATTTAATGTAGACAAATCCATAGGTTATTTTCTTTAATAGAAGAACATTCCTGTCCCTAGTTTTAGATATGGCAAAAATGACGCACACAGCTCTACTGGAGTTCTAAATGTTAGTGTAATAAAAATAAGATTTTTCTGCTTAGAGTTATCAACCAAAATAAATACTCCTGGAAACTGGAGTTTGAACTTTTCCTGCAAAGCTGGAAGTGATTTTTAAAGTTATACTACAAAAACCACTGGAATATCTATGTCAGAGGTTTCCAGAGGATAAACACTACAGAGTAATTCTCTCTATTCCAAATATCAAGCTTACTTTTTGTGCTATGGTAGTCTACAGAGAGCTGCCTTGGCAGAATGCAGCTACACAACTACACAACTTTCCAAGTGAGTTTAAAATTATGTCTATCTTTAACAAAAGCAAGTGTTTATTGAAATAGACTACTTGCATAGGAGACATTTAGGAAGGGAAAAAATAGTGACTATGTGTCCTGGAAAGTGGGAAGCCTGGGAAGAATATAAAGGCATTACATGCATTAGTTGGGATAAGAAGCTAGTGCTGGGAGGTTCTGAGAAGCCTGCAAGGGTGCAACAGTGGGAGTGTGGAGAACTCTGCAGCTCTGTTTCAGATCTTTATTTCTCCTCCCTGTGCACACCAGCATAAATCTATTTATGGTCTTGCTCTAGATTACCCTATGGCAAATACCAGGGAAGTTTCTGCTTTAGGAGGTAAGAAAAAAGCAGGTGACTCAGCTAGTATGAAATCTAAGGCTACATCTCAGCAGCATATGCAGAAAAGAGGGGAAGAAGATTGTGTGCTAGTTGGGGTGAACAACTACTTGTGTGCTATGCCCCAGGCATATCCCACAAACGAGTTCACTCTGTTAGCAATTGTTAACTTCACAAACTTTTGAACTCATCTTCTACCCAATCGTGCTTTGAGCTATCTGACTGCATAATAACTGGTCTGGTCCCACCCCAAAGGGTTTGCAACATAAGAACTTCCTCCTGAAAGCATATACATGCCTTATTTTGCTAATGCAAATAATCCTTTTAGCTTCAAAGGGATTAACAAGGAAGGAGTAGCAAAACTAAGCATGTAGGTAAGTGTTTGCAGGATCACAGCCTAAATACAAGATGAGACAAGAGGAAAAAAAAGACTGGTAAGCACAAATTGACATAATGGCAAAGTGATAAGCATTACGTCAAAAGCCTAAAGGATGAAAGGAATATGTAAAATAGGGCACATTTAAGCATATTTTCTGCCTTTTCAAAGGCATTTGTTAAAAAAGATGGGTTTATTTTCCCCCCTCCTTCCACCAAGGCCTTTTATTTCCATCTATTAAAGTAAAAATCTTAGGTTACTGAAACAGGACACATTTGTATGAGCTTTTGCTTGACTACCTAGTCTTCTACCCTCTGTTTCTTACCCTAGTTTTAAAATCACTGGTATCAAAATCCTTTCATCCAACTTCCAGTGAATATTTCTTCACATTTGGCATGGGCATATTTATTATGCTATTTGGGTTGAAAAGAGCATTAACACTTATAACTGAAACAATGGCTTGGAGGAATAACATCATGTCTTTTTTTTTTTTTTTCCTGATTGTGCATTGCCTTCTCTCTTAAAGAATAAGCACAGGTCTCAGACTAGCTGTAGTTCAAAGACCCTGGAACCCTCACCTGGGTGGTGTGAGGTTTCTGCCAGAGAATTCTAGTGTCATAGTGTCATAGTTTAGGTTATTATTGCCTGTGGCTAATTGCTTCATCCCTTTCTAGAGATTACTCAGTCTATAAAGCACATGAGATCTATTCAGTCTAGCTTCTTAGTCCAAATTCACCCTCTTCACTGGCTTAAGCTAAAACGGGGGATGGTGAAGTGGAACCACAAACCTCTGTTGCAATGGAAGCCGTAGCACTGAGCAGAGTATTAAGATAGACGGCTAAGAAATGTAAAATCTTCTAAAAGTTGTGTGTTAGAGCCCCAAAACCTGTGTATTATGTATTTCTTTTATGGTTGGCTGGCTTGCAGAAGACTCTAAGCTACAGCCTATATATGCTCCCAGTGCCATAGACACACTTGTGCTGCCACTTTTTTTCTTTTTTATTTAATAGTTTCCTTTCTAAAAACAAGTGTAACTCCTATTTTTTTACAGATAAATGAAACATCATGTGAAAAATTTCCTGCAAATGAATTAAAATATTAAAATGAAATACTTATGGTAATTTTAATTGCAAACAATGTTTTAAAAATTTATGTATGTATATAAAAAAGGATACTACCCTTAGAAAATTATCCAGGAGTCTTAAATGCAAATGCTTATCACAGACAAGCTCTCATTCTGTCCTCCCCCACTAAGCCCATGTGAAGAAATGGATATTATCCTCATGTTCAGTCATATCATCAGGGAAAGAATCCTTGAGACAAGAACCCACAGTCAGAGCATGTTTAAAAAGTCAGACTTCCACATCGTTCAGATTAAAAATATGAAGATGAATACATGAACTGATCTCAATTTCTGCAGTGAAGAAAAGAGGCAGCTTCTCTGTAATTACAGAAGCTAAACTTTGCAACACTTCAAGTATATATAAATCAGGGCTTTGAATTGCTCTGGGAAGTATGCTGTAGGAAGGCAGCATGGCAACAGCACTATTGCTGTGACAGCAAACTTCATCAGCCATACAGACACACATCTGAATTTTGTGAATGGTTATGAAATGTTATCCCATATAGAACACACCACTGTGACTGAATCTGCAGGTCAGAAAGGTCTGAATAACTTCAGTAAAGTTTCGTAAAGAAGGAAAAAAAAGAGAGAGGAAGAGAGAGAAGAAGAGAGAGATTGCAGCTTTCATATCTTCTAGAGCATTAACCAGAGTAAGAAATCACTTTTTAAAACAAACCCCTTTCTGTAGAAGAAAACATGTTGTAGACAACCAGCTGCTATTCTGAGCCACTCAGTCACCTGTGAAGGCCTTATGATCACCTTTAATCCTCTCAGATAAACCCTGCATGAGCAGGTATTTATTATGTGCTTTGAATGGAAATCAAAGAAATAGTGTAAAAGCAAATCATCACCCCCAAGTAAATTAAATTATATGTCTAATTTGCATGAGTTACACAGAATTCACACATTGTTCTCGTAACTTCCAGGTCCTCATGGTTAAAGTGGCATTGTTTAATGCCTTCTGCATTTGGAAACATCTGAAACTAAAGGCTAATATGTTGCACGTGCAGGCAGTTTATCTTTTAATTTCCTTAAAATTCAACAGCTTTCTATGCCAAGTCTGAAATCTTTTGAGAAGCTCCCCAAACATAAGGTGTTTTTAGGAAGTAGTACCTATTTCACAAAGAACTATTGAAAGCCAGAGAAGACCACAATTTCAAGCATATTGTTTGATCTTGTGCTAGAATATTAAAAGAAGAGCCAATGCAAGTTTTTCAGTTGGCACTTCTTTTACAAAGGTCTGATTCTTTCTGAAATTTTCTTTAGAAATTTTTCACATCAGCAGAAGGGGAAATTACTACATTAGTATACGTTTTTCATTTCTTTTGTGTTGATCTCTTTCTTATTCACTATTGCATTAGCTCCTTAAGACTATTTTCTAAAAAGTTCTGTCTTTAACACAATCTGTAAAACATTTATATTCATGCCTAAGATTAGCCATGCTGGAACTACCAGAGGTATCTGTTCACTCTGAGTACGTGCTAAAATATTAGGAAATTTATATGCTTAGTTCCTGCTATCTATATAGAGCATTCACAGTTTCAACAAGCTAAGATTACAAAAAAGCTAATGAACAGTGAGACGGGTGATCTAAAAACCTGTACCTCATGGGCTACTAACATCTGAAGTGGTAAATACTAATCCTTATTTTCTAAATTATTTCCAGACTAAATTACAAAATAATAGCCATAGAAAATTAAGCACACTAAAAATCCATCATATCCTGGAACTGGTCTGTAATAAACCCTAAACATTAACGGTCATACCTTAACCCAGCTGGGTGCAATTTTTAACAAACTGCCTTACCTATTCTTTTCTCATATGATGAAGTCTTTTTTTCCAGCTGTATTGAAAGCCCACTTGCAGAAAATCTTCAGCAGCAGATGAAAACACTGAAGGTGCACTTAAACTTCTGCAGCTGTGTAACCTTCCTCTTTACAACTTCTTACCATAAACCCCCAGCCTTGCAGAAGTGAGGTAATTTTACTAGTGTGCATCATTTTTCTACTGCCAGCTCCCATCTGGGAGTAACAACCTTAGTATCATCTGAAAACCAGTGTAAGTCTCCTAAAAAGCTGAAAGAAGACACTGAGATTTTGGGGGGAACAGAAGGATTAATAAACTATCGCCCTGTGAATGTAATGATGTCCTCTCTAATGAGCAAGACTGTACCCAAAGGTAAAGGAGAAGGTGCTGCTAGAGCTGGTCCTTGCAAACATGAAAGAACCAACACAATGCTTTGGTGAGTGATCTTTGTAGAGCAATTTGGTCTCTCAGCTGCAAAAACAGAGAATGCTATACCTGCAGCATTTATTAAAATTAAAACAGTCATATTAAGGTTGAAACAAGAACTGCCTTATGTGCTCTTAGGCATATTTTTGTAATGAGAGTAGTGGTGACCTTGTCTTCTACATATTCTGCCTTGTCAAAGGTGAGCTATATGTATGGCCTCTTTCTTGTCTTGTAACTGGGCCTGCCATAGACACACAGGACAGCTGATCTATACATATGCAGGTTGGATTTATTATGTAAGTGCTGCTTCCTGCCCAGATCTGGAAACTACCAGGAAAGAGGATGGTGGGGAACGTGCTGTTGCCAAAGTCTCGCTCAGATTCTTTAAGCCTGACTGCAAAGCACATAGTTTGTTCTGAAGGCAGCACCTTGCTTCCAGACTTCATCTTCTTTGGGTCTCATCTTGATCATCAGTGAACATTTCCATACTGTAGGAGATTGCTCCAGAAAAGAGGATGGCTGGGACTCATCTGTTCTTCTTTGATGTTGTTCAGACTACATGGCTGAAATAAAGCAGTGCTGACTCAAACTTGGTTTTGCATTCTGTGAATGTGTAACACCACTCTGTTGTGTATAGCCTTGGATAGCATCATGTGTAGTATTTTCATGTACTATATGAATGTGCAATTCCTCTACAATAACAGCACTTTACTATTACTGTAATCCTACTGTAATCAGAAGGGAGGTACAATTAGGGGTATCACAGGTAAAGAAGTGATTTCTTCTGCAACTTTTCTTTAAAGTACCTTTTGTCTATGCAAGGGTACATGCAATATCTAACACAGAGACCACTCTTATGTTATATTTATCATGCAGCAAGCAGTTCCCTGAGTAAATGAGGCTTTTCAAGATTGTGCTGTGGCATGACCTAAGCAGTCCCTGACCCTCCTGATGCTGACTGCTCTGCAACACCCTCTCCCTCACTATGGCATAATTGTTTGGCTAATCATGCAATGCATCAGGCTGTGAAACCAATATGGCTAAAAAACCAACTTAGCAATAACAACATGAAGAAAATTTCTTAGCCTGTTTGGCTTCCCAACAAGGACAACAGATGGAGTAGCATGGGGACACAGACAAGCAACTGGAGACAGGACACTGCCATATTGCCTGAAATTTTTTTACTATGCATTTTTACAAGCATAGAATGTAGGATGACTGATCCTACATTAAAGTGACGTGTTGATTGATTTGGATACATTTACTTGAATCAGATTACCTCCACTCATTCAGCATTTTTTGCAGTAATATTGATATTTGACATTAGCTTAATTTTTCATAGATTCCAGTGGAAACTAATTAGTAAATGGAAGCAAATTTATGCTGGAGAATCCTAGAGAATTTAATTTCCTTTAAAAGAAGGCAATGCTGCTTAGCGCCTTGTGTGGGAGAGTGATGGGGTAAGGACTGAATCTTCAGTACAAATATCCTCTGAAAAGTGTTCATATTCTATGAAAAGCATGCAGTATCCTGCAGTGAAGCATGTTGATCTGGGACCAGTAAAGTAGGAAAAAACATTTCAAATCCTGCAAGACATAACTAAAACACTGTGGACCTTACAGAGGATTTAAAACAAATGAGACTACATGTACTCATCTTTTTAACAGTGTATCTATTTGGACAGTCAAAAAAAACCCCTAAAATAAATGGAACAAGAACAAGATTGTCCATTGATAGATATTCACAGAGAAGAAAGCTCTAATATCCCTCTTACACATCCTTTAACTTCAAAGTTCTCCCATAGGTGTAGTTTTTATAAGCCTTTTGCTCTACTTTTGTCAAATAAACTGCATTAACAAAGACCTGCTTTTTGCGTTGGTTTAAGTTAACCTTTCTAATCTGGACAGAAATGACTTAGGAAATACTTACATAAATTGCTTTCTTGGAAGATTATGGTAGCAGGAAAGTATTAACAGTCCAGCAGAGAGACATTGCTAGGAAACTGATGGTAATAATGTCTTCTCATCCTCAGGATGGGCCTAGGAGAGGTTTGCTGCTTTGTGATTTATGAATACCACTGCACAACAACCAGTATGGATTCTGCATGTGATCTGCTGTAGCTTTATTCATAACCACAGCATCTACTGTCTCTATTGTGATTGGGAGTAAATGTCACCCTTAAAACATGGGTGCCATGGTGATTAATACTTTTGAATTAAAATGTTCTCAGTAGCTAAGAAATAGCTAAGAGACATGCCCATAATCTGCTTTGTCATATCTTAAAAACAAATCACATTCCTGAGCTAATTCCACAATAGTTAAGACTGAGATTGGTGTCACTACTTTCAAAAACTTATGCTGACTTGATCCAAAAATTGTGCTATTTCAGAGGGTCAGTATACGAAATCCAAATTTATTTCAGCAGGAAGTTTTAGTTTGTCCTATGCACATTTGCATTCACAAATTCATCCAGTTCTGCTCATGGCTATCATCTGGATGCTCCCTGGAGGAACACTACTTCTCTAGGTCTATCTCAGTTCCAACATTGTGTTCTCCTAGGGGGAAGGAAAAGGAGCAGAGTGTATAAAAGATGAGCATGCCAAGAGAAAAAACAGTAGTGGCAAAGACAGAGAAGAATATAAGATCTGACAGGGACAAGAGAAAGAGAAGCAGAAACAGGAGAAAGAAGAAGGAAAATCCAGCCTTCTGAAAAAAGCCTCTTCTCAGACTTTCTAATGGAATAAAGATTTAAAGTGAAGACAAAGAGTTACAGGAAGTAAGACTGAAAGACAAACCACTTAAGAAAAAGGAAAGCTGTCAACTTTTTATGGCTTAGAGCCCCTCATCAAGCATTTAACATGGAAGCCTGTGTGTCTCCACCAGTGCACTGGTATGAAATTGCAAACCTCAGACCCATTTCTTTTCTACTGTTCCTCTGTTTTCCTGGTGTTCTAAAATACACATAACTGGTGGCTCTGCCTGTCCTCAGCCATCCTCCTCTCTGCTGCACAGGCTCACACAGGCTCCATAGGTACACCCCCAAACCTGCATTTACTTTCTATTACAAGTAATGTGCAAGCTACCAACTCTCAGTGACAAAGGAGGGAGGAGCAGAGTTAACATTTCATTGGATGCAAAAGAATATAGAACAAATTTAGGAAGAAGGTTGCAGATGAAACTTTGGTCAGGGAAAGAGCACAGCAGCCATATGTTCTAGATACAATACCACAGATCTCACGGGAGATGAGCCCAGATGCTCTGTGGAATGCAACTCTGTCATTGAGGCAAGTGAGAATAAGAAAGAAAGAAAGATTCGTAGTCTTAAATGCCACCAAAATCTAATTACCCTAAACTGAGGCAAGATCAGAAAACATTAGCCTAAACCCTGACCTTGCTGTTGTTCAGTGAATGCAACTTTCTGAGACTCGTCGTATTTTCTTTTGGGATACCTGTGATGCCATAGATCCCAGTCTGCTGTTGGTGCTTCTTCCTTCCTGCCCATTTTCTCAGCTCAGTGTTGTGTCACACGGAGCTGCTGCACTGTATTTTTTATTTCTTCTGTCAGCTTCCTTCTCAATTCAAATAGATCTGCTGCTGTTGTCAACAGCTCCATAAACCAGGTCTATGCTGGAATATTACAAGCACTTTTGATTATGGAGATAAGTAGGAGTTTCTTTATAATTTTTACACTTGTTTTGTACCTTTGAGATTAAACCTCTCTTCCAGCATGCATTCTGTATTTCTGGATAGGGCTTCAGTGAGAGAAATACATTTTAAAAGTTGCCACATAACTACATTTAGGTCTTGCAAACAACATTACAAACTGCCCCTTCCACAAAAAAAAATTACCTAAACCTTCAGCTCTTTCCCATTGCCATCAAAGAAGTTATTAAGGAAAACAAAAACCAGACTTTATATTTGGTCGATATTTATTTGAAATATGCTCAACTGGTAGTGCCTTCGCCTGCAAATTGACTTTGCTACCTTCTTTTCTTAGCTTAGAGGAGAACTGTGGACAATATACTCATTAGCTAACAGTATTAAAAAGCACCAGTTTTCCTAAGCCAGCTGTGAAAACTGAAAAGCAAAAAGCAAAAAGTGAAAGTTGTGATTAATTCAGACACTGTCAGTGAGGTACACTGGCCAGGACGTATCTGCAGTCTGTGGCCAGCTTTGAAGGGGAAGGGGACAAAGTAGAGAGGATCCATCTGAGGGTCACTGAGACAGTTGTGGCACAAAGGAGGAGTGGTCAGCCATTAGGAATGAGGGAGGTGGGCTTGTTCACTCTGCCAAGGAAGAGCTGAGCAGTAATCTATTAGCAGCCTACAGCACTTGAAGGGTAGTCACAAAGGTGATGAAGAAAAATTCTCCTCCATATTAACAGTGTAACAAGGATCTCAGCTAAGGAGGTTTGGACTTGGCTAGGAGGACACTGCAGCACTGGAGCAGGTTCATACCATTATTTTCCCAGGGAGACACTGAAATCTCCATCCTCAAGGCTTTTCAAGGCTTACACAGATAAAGCCAAGCTAACCTAATCTAGCACTGGCAAGAGTCCCAAGTCACACAGGAGGTTAGACCAGATGATCTCCTAAGGTCCTTTCTGACCAATATTTTTATGACTCTGTGAACTAAAAATAAAATAAAAAGTCAGGAGTGCTTCAAGATCAGTTCAGTCATGGCAAAGTAAATTAAGCAATATCATTGAATTATTGCTTGGCTGGTGTCACTGACATTTGTGGTGAAGTAACTATATTTGAATTGCATAATTCAGAATCTTCAATGGCAGTTTCAGTAAGAGTTCTACTAACATAAAGTACATGGATTTTAAATCACATTACCCTTTCAACTCTAGAGATGTAAATTGCTGAGGAGTACTAGTGGATAACTTACATCAGAGATGTCCAGGCCAAGTTTCATTTATACAGGAACTGCATTCTTGATCAGTTTTATCATGCCAACATTGTTCCTTAAAGCTAAATTTATTTTTAAATAAAAGCACCAAGCAGATTGAAAATTTTATCTCCTTCTAAAAACAAGGCTTTCCAAAGAAATCCTCCATAAGTGAACAGAAAGGAAAAAGCAGGCAAGGGGGAAAAAAAAGGAAAATACTGATTAATGAGATTTGTTTGTTCTGGGGTATGATCAAACAGGCCAGCACTACAGTCAGTGATAAAAGAAAGCAAAGTGCTGTGCAGACTGCTATATTCATCTGCTTAAAATTCACATGGTCTGAGTTCTAGAATAATTTGCTCCACACCATCTGGCAGACATAAGAAGTATGAATATATAGTGGGGGAGGGCATGGGGAAATTTTCTGCATTTCAGTAGCATGTAGAAATACTGTATTGGGGTTTGCAACTTAAGTTCAATACATTAAGTGCACAGGTAAACTCTAGACAATCCAACAAATCTTAATTTTTAAAACACTTAGAAAAAAACTTATCACAGTGGTATAATCCCACTCTTTGTACCTCATATTTGGACTCAGAATATAACACAAGCCATGAAAAGCAATAAAGCAAGTCAGTACAAGTATTACTCTGTGGTCAGTATGAATTGTACAATGTCATCCATACCCAAACCAGAGAGTATGACTGTTGTAGCTCTCAGCTAAACCTCTTAGCTTCACTTATAAGCTCAGATTTAAAAAACTTCTGCTTGCAACAGTGAAAACCTTCAGTGTGGATCAAGGAGACACCACAGAAGAAAATATTACTGGTAGATTCAAGCTGCTGTGGGATAGAGATATGTAGAATGAACATGCAGGGAAGAAATATGAAAGCTGCTTTTCTAAATGTGTTTCTTTGTTGTCACTCCAGAGAGCATACTATTCTCATATATTTTACTTTCATAGTTTGCTGTGTAGGCTAGGTAGTATTTTCTAGTTTTGCATAAGGATCAGACTGCTTTCAGCCAAAATGATGCCTGTTTGACAAAGATATACAATTGATCCATCAGCTATTTTTTTTACACTGTAGAAATGATATTATTGGTATATTTCTAATTATAATGATTTTGTGACTGCATGCAAGTTTATTCCCACAGAATAGAATGTCAGTTATCAGAGTGAGCAGTTCCCAAAGTTTGTCCTGTCCTTTAGTCACCAAGGAATTCCTAGAGAGCACAGAAGCTCATATTGCATATAAGTATGTACCTGTTGTTCTCAAATTTGTGCTTAAAAACCTGTAGCTAATAAGACAGAGAGGAGCAGTTGAGTAGCAGATTTCTCTAATGTGAAGTGTCTGTGGTGATGAGATACTGACACATGGGCTCAAGAGGATTCATTTGGGACAATTTTGTTTGTTCCTGGTCTGCCAACTTTTCCATCCCATCTAGGAGGCTGCTTATATCCCATGGGAACCCTCAGGGTGCCATCTGCCCCAGGTGGATTGTAGCTGCAGTTTTGACTCTGGCACATCCCATCCTACTGTCTCTGTCCTTGGATTGTGACCACAGCAGCGTAAGGAGGGGACAGGCTCAGCTGACTAAAGCTAGGTATCCTGAATCCCTTGCCAGACGGCTTTAAGAATTCCATCCTCCATAAATACAAACATTTGGACCAATAAAATGTATAAATTCAGTCATTATATCCATACAAGCTTATTGGCTGAGCCGTATGTGTGGGAGCTGGTGCTGTCACATCACAAAAAGAAAGAGTTAACCCTTATAAAACATCTCTGTCCCAGGGGTGCTACTCAGCTACACATCTTGGATGACCAGAGTGTTTCCGCTTCTCCAGGCTGCTGCAAAGGGTATTTAATTACAGTGATACTGCTGTCCCAGTGCTATTACAGCATTGCAAGGCAGTCATAAAGGCTGAGAAAGCATTCTCCTTCCAAGCTTCTGATGTTAAGTGGCTTATAAAGTTTCCAAAACGTGACCTTTAGAGCTGCAATTTATTATGCTTGCATTATACCCAAGACAAATTTAATTAGGCAGTTTAGAAGAAAACCTGTTTACCAAATGTTAACTCATCTATGTGGTAAAGAAGTAGTTTTTAATTGCTAAAATAATTCTTCAAATGCAGGGAGAAATTGTACAAAAATATTTTTTTTTTCACTTTCAGCATGCCACATGCTGAAGAGTAATCTCATTTCATGCAATCCTTTTTCAGATTTCCCTGAGTCGTTTGCAGTGAGTTTTCTCTCTCAGAACAGTCTCTGATGGTAATTTCCACACGTCTGCTCTTACTGTCTCACGTTAGTGTCTGCAGCTCACTCTTGCTAGAGCAATGACAACAGCAAATAGTGACCAAAGAGCATTCTTACAGTGAATAGCATCCACTTCAGCTTATTGTGTGGAAGAATGTCAATATCTTTGCATGGTCAGCCTGTTTGTTCTTGTTAGAAAGGTGGCTTAAGTTTTTTGTGTAGAGAAAGATGACATTTCAGTGCTTAGTAAACTTGCCTTTAAAAGCTGGATCAGGACAGTCATGAAGGAAACTGGTAATAATGCATATTTTATCACTGAACAAGTAAAATATAGAGGTCATGCCAGCATCTAACTGGCATGTGTCAATAGTATACTGATAGAGGTTTGTGCATTTAGCCAGGAGAAGCACTATTGCCTCCAAAGACGGCAAACAAGAAGGGAAAATGGGACTGGGAAGAAACTGATTCTGCAGTGCTACAAGTTGTGGCTAGCAGGACACTTGGAGTGAAGGACTGAAAGGCAGATAGAGGACATGGAGCAGTAGCTCCTGGTGGTTTGAATGGGATAAGGCCGTGCCCATGAGCCTAAACATCACCTCTACTGATGGACCAAATGCCAAGAATGACAGGAAAATTTATAGGAGTGCAGTGGCTGCTAACAGATATCCTGGGGACAAAGAACCCTGAGAGGGATGCACTGTAGAGTCAAGATAAAACCTAGTCACTTATCTGCAATTGTTATTAATAGTTTCTAAGCTGTTTTCATCAGCAAAACAAAAACCTAGGGCCTGAAAAGCCTACTATTGCAAGACTTATTTACTCCTAAAATGTTGTTCCTTATCCCGGTACTGAGTGTCTGGGGACAGGTATACAATCATTGCAGGAAAAACACTCTGCTGTGGGATCAGGGGCAGTAGCAGTTTCATTCAGTCTCCCTCTGAAAGCAAGGGACCACAAGTGGATAGGGCAGTCAGATTATAAGACAATATGACAACTGTTCAGTATCTGTACCTCACGAAAGAGGATGGCGTTTGGAAAAAAAGAAGAAACAAGAGGGCAGGTGAAGATCAAAAAAGAGAGTAAGAAACAAAGGAAAGCAAAAAAGAAAGAGTAAGAAAAGTAGGATAAAGGATAAGGATGTTTCTGTCAAGGAACAAAAGAGAATGGAGAAGGCTAAAAAGAGTCAAAAGAAACATTAAAGATAACAAAGTGGGTCAGGGAAAGAAGACGTAGAACCTCAGGCTGCTGTGTTTTGTGTAGCTCCGTGTGTATGCTATGCAAATAGACTGTTTTGCATATATAAGAATAATTACAGACATCAATTTTAAAATAAATTAGTATCAATTATAAGTATTAGCTGATTGCTCTTTTGAATTAAATCCTTTGTTTATCTACAAGAAAAGTTTTCCACAGATACAACCATGTCTATATTGCTCCTCCCCAGTCTAAGAAGGATGTGCCTCCTAGGGACAACTGATCAGCCCCCAGGACTGATGCAATTTGCAGCCTTCTTGATGAGGTTACAAATTATTCCATGGCATAATAATAGCATGATTTAGGGGCAGGGATATTTCTAATAAGGGATTCATGGATGGGTCTAATGGCTTATGTACACACAAACATTACTCCAGGACAAAGTAAGGCACAAGCTTAAATAAAGAACTGTTCTTGTACAGTGATTCCTAGTGTAAAAACATCCCCTGTAGCTGAAGCAATTCCTTTCCCAATTCTTAGTTTGAAGTGCTTCCAGAGTATTTGGTGTAACAATACCTGTATTGGTCCTTTCACACAGAAGCACTGAGAGATTAATTTTTAATCATCGTTCAGTTGAGCTGGTTTTAGTTGTTGACCTTATAGGTGGAAAAATCCATGTCCAAAATGTCACACCTGTCTCAGCATATGTCCCCAAACCTGCCTGGCTGGCATTGCTTTCAAACATGCATAGTTAGTCCTGGGGTAAAGAGAGTGGGGAGGAACAGAATACTCTGATGAATTCGGGGAGCAAATGGTATACAGGGGAGAAGGAGGTGCAAGTAGATCTCAGCAGTTTCTCTACTGGGGGTTTGCATGTTTCTCAATTGCACCAAATTATAAAGCTGGTCTTGAAACTCATGTGTTCTGGATTCCAGATATTTAAAGAAAAAAACAAGTGGTAAAGAACATAAGTTACTCACATGGTGATTGCTTGGTACCCAGACTCCAATTACAGGTGGATTAAGGAAGCAAACAGTTCTGGTAACAGCATAGTAAGGTAAAAACAACTGTCTTGACACACTCTGCTGAGGTCTTGTACTGAAGGCCATTGCATGATTCACCCCAAACTTTATATTTCCTGGAATTTACTGGTGTTCCTACAATTTTAGCATTACTTTTATGCATCTTTGATCTTTGGAACGATCTATAACATATTTAACAAGGACTGAGTTATCTTTTATTTAAATAATTTAATAACCAACATGCAGCAGGAATCAAGGTTTGTCTCTGGGACACTTTTAGGACATATATTTAAGGACAGAAGGCATATTTACCTATCCATATAATATAGACATATCAAGTATGCATGGCTACAGTGTTCACAGTTTACTGGTAAATTTGAAAGAACTTCATGTTAAACAACGCCATGCACTTTCTTTCCAACAGAAGCTCCTCAAAATTAAGTGCTGCTTTGTCTTTCCCCATAATTATTCACATTTTTTTATCTTTAGGTAGTTACAAGCTCATAGCATTGCTATAAGGACTTTTATTCCTATTATACTTAATAAAATTATCATTCACTGTAATGGATTTCTTCCTTGTCTCTTGCTTCTCTTGTTAATTTGTGTGCTTGTAACATTCAGTTTATTTGTATCACCATTTCCCATTTGTTATGACTCCTAATGTAATTTATTACACATGCAGCTAATATGTGTGATTTTTAATTGCTGCGTTTACTTTATCACTCAATCAGGATGGCTTTTAGCCAAATATTTTTTTTGATTGTGAAGGTAATTTCTTTGGTCAAATCCTGAAATATACATCTATATTTAGAATGCCAGCAGTAAGTTTTAATGAAAACTTCATTTACATAAACAAAAATATTATAAAAATTTTATCTAAGACTAAATATAAGAAAAATGTATTTTCCTGCTTTGTACAATGTATCTACATCCTGTTGCATCAGAATGCTACATCTAGAAAAATAAATTTATGGGTGAAAATATTTAATTGCATGTTAAATACAGTTTGCATTATTCTAAGTGCAAAATATGAAACCAAGTATTAGGAATCATTAGTGGTATGTGATAATTAAAGTCTGTATGTAACTGAGGATTTCTTATCTGCAAGTTTAATGTAGAGAGCTCATTGGATTTCTAAGACCAGTCATCGGGGACTGGACAAATGATATTTACACTCCTAATTATCCAGTGAGATTAGTGTTTGTGGTCTCTGTAAGTAGGTCACAAACATAGCAATGAAAATTAATTGTGCTACAGAATAGCAATGATTCATATGTTTTCTAATCAAAATTCTAGTAGTATTTTAAAGATAAGCCTCCTTAAATATTTGATTTTCAAGAAGATCTATTAACAACATTCAAAGGATACTTTCAAAATAGAACAAAATACCAGTCTCAATGAAAGTAATTTCTCTGCATTTATCCAGTGCTAGCTTGCAGTACAATTACTTCAATTTTCAGAGATATGCAGAGTCAGCACTCCATCACTTGTATGTCTGTCAAAAATATATGTCCTCAACTGGATTTTGTTATTTTTTAAATATAGTGAATGGGAAGATATGGTGTGTCTCCAAGAAAAAATTCTGAGCCTATTTTTGAAATCAGCTGCAGTGCCAATTTCAACAGAAATGTGCTGGGCTTTATGTCCACGTATGTAATTGTTTCTCACTGTGCCACAGAGTTCATTACTCTGTGATGCTCTTGCTCTTAGACACTCCTTACAGCAGTGCTGGCACAACACGGTGCTCTGCAAATGTCAGCAAAGGCTCCTGCCTCATGCTGTAGCTGCTGACTTTTTTCTTCATTTGCTCCATAAACATTAGTCTCAAAATCACAACATTTTAAGGCATTACCAGCCTCCATGGGTTTATTCTTTCATTACACCCATTCGTTTTAGTTATTACATTAGTTCAATTTCCACAGTCATAGTTACACTAGTGTATCAACATTTCCCACTTCAGTTGTTTTCAGTACATTAAAAATTAGTCATAAATACTGTTTCATGATCAAATTTGGCATAACTTGCTTTACAGGTCAAGCAAACACATTTTTCTTCCACAGATTAAAAGCAAAATCTGTTTGATCATATTCAAGCCGTTTCATTAGTTGGAAAACATTTAGGTTTATTAATTTGGAAACACCATGACAAGTTCTGCTGTTATTTATACTACTGTTAGTCCAGAGTAAATCAGCTGTATTCAGTGGATTAGTCTGAATTTTTATCCATTTTTTAAAAATGGTCAAAAACAGGCCCCTTTTAACTTAAATAAATAATGGGTAGGGAAAAAAATAAATGGAAGGAAAAGAAACAGATTAATTAGAAAAAAAATTGCCTGCTTATTGAATGGTCAAAATGAGTGGTGCTTTGATTGCAATACTTGCCCCAGGAAGGAAGGAAAGCAATTGCAAATGCAATCCCCACTTATAGTTCTGTATTTCCAGTTCAGATGGGGATTTAATTTATTTTTACATGAATTACTGGATACCAAGAGGAAACCAGTGTCTTGAGGAGCAAAGCAAGCTGCCTTTCCTGAGTAAGGATTTAGTTCTTTCACATATGGAAGGAGTGTTTAACATATAAAGAGGGTTTCTGCACTGTCTAGTCACAAACCATTAAGGTCACCAGAAAACCTTGAAAGTAAATATTCTAAAGCTCAATAACCTTTCACTGGTGCATTTTATAAGATCAAGAGCTGCCATGGAGAAGTCTTCTCAAGTGCATCTATTGCTCACGAACACAATGCTGTGACAGCTACAATGACATTTTAGATTACTTTTGAACCAGGTTGCTTATCTTAAAGCTGAGTTTTCTGTAAAAGGTGGATCAGACTTATCATGTTGGAATAGCTCCTCTGTAGGTTTTTAATGTGACAAATACCAGCGTGCCATTTGTTACCAGGAGCATCTCAGACCACTGCACATTACTCAGAGGATTTCAGGATTCCACAGCTGTATAAATCCTTGAATTAAAATTCCTCTAAGGTAAGCTATGGCAGTCTTGATGTAGGTGTGTGGGTTACATGTTCTTTCTGTCTCCTGAAACCCGACAGCTTTGCCAGGTGTCAGTAGCTACCTCTGCTTCCGAGCTGCACTTCTTGGCACCTTTTGGAATTTCTGCAGTCATACATCTCTCTGACAAGGATATACCTGCTGCCTTCTGTTTGATGGCTGTGCCACTGATGGATTCCTTCTCCAAAACCCAGCAAGGAAACCCTTCCAACCCAAATGAAGATCAATCGCACTGCACCTGAAGTTTTGATAAATACTTTGATCATCCAATAATGACTAATTGCTTTAGGGGAGCATAGTAATTCTGATGACAGTCATTTATCAAACAAGGGAGAAGAGAAACTTGGACCTTTGCAGTGAAGTTAGCCATCCCACTTTACTAACTGTGTTTTGTTTTATACAGTGTAGGTCAGCAAAGAGAGCCTCTCCTACCCTCTTCAAATTAATGAGTAAGCCTCTCTGAAGCCTAAGAAGGAGCACAGTGTGAATGTTGCTGCAAATGATGTTCCTTGTCTACACAGTCTCTGTCCTTACTCAGTTTGTTTTCTGAAGGTGATTATCAAAAGACATTAATAAGAAAGCACATTGTCGCTTATAGAAATGTTTTCCACATCTGTAAATGGTGAGCTCCTCCAGCTTTTTGCTGTCTTTTGAAACCCATGGCTAAAATAACCATGAGTGCTTCATGTTATATCCATGAGAAGATGAACCCAGATGAGAGGGATGAAGAGCCAGGAGCTGCTCTTTTCTCCTGTGCTGAAATGGCTGTGTCTCAGATATAGGCCCTCTTGCCAGCTGTCCCTGACTCTGGGGGACTTTACCAAAGTAAATCCAGAGCTCTCCTTGCCTTCTGCCGGAAAGATAGGATTTCCCTGCTGCTCTGCCGAGTTTTGCCACAAAGTGCAGGTCACACTTCAGCTGCAGTATCCAGGCTGACCTGCGGGTGGAAGTCCTGAAGAAGGAAAAGAGAAGCACGGAGGCAAGTTTTTGTAACACTTAAAATCCAAGAATATTACCAAGACTGAAATACAGTGTCACTGTGGAGGATATTTTAGAGGAACAATCTTGCTGTCCTCTGCCAGAGACAAGGACCTCTTGTAGTGGTAGCTGTGCTTCTGTCCTCTCTCGAGGTGTCAGTGAACTCAAGAGAGTGACCGAGTATCAGATGCACTTTGTGGTCTATGGGAAATATCTGGCATCTCTCCCTTGGATGTGTGCAGTGGTGGCTGAAATTAATACATCAGTCCATAAGCTGCTGCTTTCCTTCATGCTATGGGAGCTAAGGAGGAAATGCTCTCCTATTCTGTCATATCCATGCACCAAAAGGCATTGCAGACAGTGACAATAATCTTCCAATTACCACAAGAAAAAATGAGAAGGACTGGGGGATAGGAACCCTTGGACACAAGAGGCAATGAGTAAGTGCCACTTCGGTCAGCTCACCACTGGATTCATGCTGTCTCCTTTCACATCTTTATGTACTTTCCAGTCAGGAAGCAACTCAGCTGAAGACCACAAGATTTCATGCTATGCACAGGCAAGGAAATGTCGTTTTCAGTTTTCAGTTTTCAGTGTGATAACCATAGGGGTTGGAAACCTCAGAGAAAAAGTGCATTGCTTTGAAAGGAGAAAAGATTGCACTTAATCTCTTCCTTTGCATAGAAATTGCCTCTGGAGCCAGCTGGCCATAGTATCCAATCCTCCATCTTCATCTGAGCAATCTCCACGGAGTTTTGAACTGCCACCTGCACTTAGAATATCTAAGTCAGATTTCAAATGCTGTGGATTGTTGTCACCCTGGAGGTCAAATACCTGGAACAGAGGAGTATCTGTAGCAAGGATGCTTCAAAGCTGTATGCATACATCACATGCAAGGCTATCCTTGTTACACCTTGATAATAGATTGGGCATTATATTTAGGCAGTAGCTTATGTGAACTTAACATGTCCCAAGACAGTTTTCAAATCAAGCTTTATATACATAGGTATATAAACCACTTATTACCTCTAGCACAAGAGAGTGTACTGATGAACACATTCAGATTCCAAGACCTGGACTTTACTTTCCTAGGTTGCTGGTTAGTATTCTGGCATATTTTCATGGCATTGAGGATACTGTTCCTCAGAGATCAATCTATAAAAGCTCCAACCTCATTCTTGTTAACAAGGTGTTGATGCTATAGGAAGTATAGTGGGGAACAAAGAAGGGGAAAAAAAAAGTGCATGCATGAATATTCCTGTTATAATTCCTATTATATCATTATTTTCCATCATAATGATAGATAAGTAAATAGATAATAATACTGATAGAGCTAGCAAGCCAACAACTCTAATGGATTCTTGTTAGACTGGCAATAGCCTCATCTGCCAGCTCAGAGCAACCACAGAGCTGAGTGGTGGTTGCCTTCTTTGCCAGCCTTGTTCTCTGGATGCAGATAGACATATTACACACCTGGTTCTTTCTTAGTTTGGTCAGCATAATGATTCCTGGTAAGCCAGACAACAGGGCTGAAAAAAACAGCTGAGGATTTGGGTGAGAACATGGTGTGGGCCTCTTTCTTTCTTAGGCTCTCCTTGCTTGCAGACTCCGGTTTTGTCTTGGAAATCAATTTTTACATAGGTTGGTAAAGGCACACTAAAGTGATTATATTATGAAAGGTCTAGTCAGTGCAGATCGTTGGATATAAACAAGCATCATTTGTTTATGGCAAATGAAATGATGTGAAAACCATTGTCCATGTGTCATGGTTAAATTAAGCACCACATAGCCACTCACCCACTTCATCCACCAGTGCGATGGGGAGAGAAGAAGAGGAAAAAGTGAAAAAAAAATTGTGGGTTGAGATAAGAACAGTTTAATAATCAAAACGAGATAATAATAAAAATTTGTGAAAAGTAAGGAAAAAGATAACAAAGACAAAGGAAGATAAAATCTCAGAAAGACTAATGATGCAAATGAAAACAATCACTCACCATCAACCCACTGGTAACCAGCCAAACCCCGAGCAGCAGCCCACCCACCAAACTTCCTCCTCTCCCATTTTCATATGCCGAGCATGATGCCATCAGTTATGGAATATCCTTTTGGGCAGTTATCAGCTGTCACAGCCATGTCTCCTTCCAATTTCTTGTGTACCTCCAGCCTGCTCACTGATGAGATGAGGTAACATCATTGACACTGTGTAAGCACTGCTCAGCAGTAACTAAAACATCTCCATGTCATCAACACTGTTCTCAGCACAAATCCAAGACACAGTCCCACATCACCCCAATGAAGAAAATTTAACTCTATCCACACAAAAACCTGCACAATCTGATGGATTGCCTAGAATCCTCCCCTTCTTCATCCTCCTGCCTCATAAACCTTCATGGACTGATATTTGTGTGTTCCTATTATCATAAACTTCCCAGAATGTGAAGGTCTTGGAGAAGGATGCCATCTTTAGAAGGACAGGTCGAAAACCATGCAAAGACTAGGCAAACTCACTCACAGGCTGAGAATATCAGTGTCTCATAGTCCTTTCCCTTTGGAAGAGGGAGATACAAAGATGAACAGTTCCTTCCTTGGTTTTTTTTACTGAACCA
Organism: Polioptila caerulea; assembly: GCA_013397295.1. Classification (NCBI taxonomy): domain Eukaryota; kingdom Metazoa; phylum Chordata; class Aves; order Passeriformes; family Certhiidae; genus Polioptila; species Polioptila caerulea. The sequence continues at coordinate 3,029 of VYXF01006698.1, read as the reverse complement.
AGGTGTTCTTGGTACAACATCTTGGCAGAGACCACTTGTTTGGACTGCAAGTCTGATGATGATGGCCAGTAGCATATGAGTAAGGAGAAATTGCAAGAACAGAACAAATATGTCATCAAACATCCCTAAGAATATTCTCAAAGCCTTCTGCATCCAGCAGCCTGTTTCCTGAGACAACCATGGACCTTGCATGCCCCACATTTTATTTTATGCCGCTCCTTTGTTCACAACACAATGTGATACAATCTCACATAGCCAGCACAGTCACCTCTGTGCAGCACACACCCCCCAGGCCATGCTGGTTTGTCTTTCTACTGTTTCAGTCCCCTTAACTGTAAGCTTTTGTGAAATGGCTTTTTTCTCACAGGTATAGCTATGGGTGGAAGAGCAGGGCTTAGCACTGTGGGCGCCCTCAGTCTGCATGTAATCATTCAGCCCCTGGCATAATCAGTTTAAGTTTCAAAGACTTCTCTATGTTGTGCTTATTTTTGCCCACATATTGCATGTTTATATGGGTTCAACACTGTCCAATAAGACTGTCTAAGATGGTTTGGCTCTCTGATGGACAGAAGTAAAGGCCTTAGAAGCAAATTTTTAAGGTGTGCTCCTATGCCAAGTTCTGCCTCATTCTCTCATAACCAGAGCTGAAGACAAATATACAATAACTCTGGATTTCAGAACTTCAGGGAAGCAGCAGAATCACATCTCTTGAAGGGCCAAGCATCCTCCTGCTTGTTGATTGCTATCTGATCTGCAGCTACTCCTATTTCCACCTTTAACATCATGCAAAAATAAAGAATAGAAAGCTAAATTCAGGAAGATACATCACACTTGAGAATACTTTATTTTTTAAATAAAGCTATGTAATCTGCCATCTCCAGATATCTCCAATGTTGATGCCTTTCAACAACACTGGGCATTAAAACATTGATATTTCTCTAGTAAAAACAAACAAAAAACTCAAACCAACCAAAACTAAACCCAACCAACCAAAACCAAACCAACAACAACAGAAACCACCCAAAACCAAACAAAAACAAACAAACAAAACCTCAAACAAACAAAAAAGCACCAAGGGGAAAAAAAGGAAAAGCAGCTCAGTATTGTGGTGCAGTAATCAGCAGTTTATTATTTTTTTTTAATTCAACGGTAAATCAGGAAGAAAAAAGTCACGTAACTTATGTTCATCTCAGTTTTCCATTCTGTAAAATGTGAATTGAGAAACTGAGCTCTACTAGAAAGTAAAATTAAAAGTTTAAGTAATGATGCAGATTATGAATTTATGAATATAAATATAGAAGAGGGAAATTGGGTGCCAGCACTACCTAATCTAACTTTGTCACTAACATTACATTTCTGTTTTGTAGCACATTTAGTAGAACACCTCTGTCACACTTAGTAGTATATAAATGCAAAATAAAAAGAGAGTCTAAGCCTTTCCAGAGCTGTTGCTCACAGTTGTTTAGAGCAAGGAATAAAGAATGGTGTTCCTTGATCTTCTCTGTCAGCAGCCCTTGCTGGAGTGGTTGAGATGCTTTCCTATGAAACCCCTTCTGTGCTCTTACTATAGACCTTGATATGTTTAGCAGTTACTTTAGTTATTCAAAAGATCAATTTTTGAGGTTCCTGTGGCCCAGTTATAATGGTAAAACATCCAGTCCTCTACTTACCAAGGGAATGTGCTGAGAAATCAATCTGGAGGATGCAAAGCAGTAAGAGCATGCATGGATGCAGTAAGAAGCAGCTAAGGCAAAAGTAAACTCCCTCTGCTCTGTATTCTGATATGGAAAAGTTCAGGAAAAGAGAATGATACAAGGAGAAAGCTATGATAAATTATCTTTAGGTTCACACTCTCACTCTGCATTCTACATAGCCCTCAGGAGCATAAGTTAATGTTCCAGTAAGATGAAAAAGAGAGAGAGTTCTGGGAGCTGGTGCCACCTATATACACGCTGAATATCAATGTCATTTATTTCACCTGACATGCTTACACAAACACGTTAAATTTCTAGAAAATTAGCTTTTCATCTTACTCTAGAAAGCTGAATTTAAGCTTTGGAAGGAAACCACAGAGTAATTCTTTATTTGTTAGAAAGCTGGCTGCTTTTTGAAATAGGGCACTTCTGAGAATAGATACATTGATCGAAGTTATTTTGATCAGGAGACCAAAGGCTTTGGTTTTGGCATGGGTTTTCTATTAATGTTTGTTCTTTTGCTTTTTCTTCAGCTTGTTTTCCATCCTTCTTTTCCTTCCCCTCCCTCCCACATGCTTTTTTTTTTGTTTTGCTTTTGGTTTTGGGTTGTTTTTTTCCATACTGTTGCACATAGCAGGTGCTCCCCACTTTATCCTTTTGAAACTGAGCATCAGGATGAGCTGGTGCTGCTGTGACAATGCAGTTCAGCCTGGCTCTGCAGGCTCTCCAAACCTGCCTGCCTTCATCTCCACGGTGCCAGGACACTTGCTAAAAGTAGCACTGAGGATTTGCAACATGGTGCTTAACACTCAGGCTTGGACCACTGTTTAAGTGAAAGTAGGATCAGGGTCTTAATTCTTTTGGAATTGAAGTCTGGTTTCCAATTCACGAAAGCCAGCAAAGGGTCAGTGCCTTGCATTCCTCACTAGCCTTGGCTGTGTGGCTTACAAATGAAGCCTCAGCAGCCTTAGTCTCAGTCCCCTGTGCCATCTCATCCCCAGCTAGATAATATTTTTAAATCTAAGCAATTTTGTTCTCAGAAGCAGGTGAGATGCAAGACAAAATAGCCTTTCAAATAACTGGAGAAATGTCTGTCACTGAAGTTAATGCACCTCCCTCCCCCTCACACAAACACATTGTGTGAATGTAAATTCTGCAATTAATCACCTAAATCCTCAATCCTGTAATCGCACCTGTGGTGCCTGAGTCCTGGCAGATGGCTCGGCTGCCGCGGTCTGGGGCTGTCCCTGCACGGGGCTGAGCCCCGCTCCCAGGGCTGCCCCAGGGCTCTGCAGCCAGGGCGGATTTCTGGGCAGCTACAGAAATATCTGTGCA
>VYXF01006696.1:374645-395775 GCA_013397295.1 Polioptila caerulea | reverse complement strand
CCCCTTCCCCCTCCCCACAACTATTTAATTTTGCTCTGGCATGAAATAATAGAGTGCTGTGTATCTATTACAGATGTAAAGAGATTTAGACTGCCACAGGTTTCAGTAGCACATTCAGAGCCCTAACAAAGCTGGGTATAATAGACTCTCCCTGCCATTATCCATTCAGCAAGTGTAATAAATGACTCGGCCGCAGCCTGCCATATACCACCCGGCCCAGATAACAGCTGAAAGGAGAAAATTAAATTTTGCTTTTGTTGAAACATTATGATTTATGTATTTGTAATATAGGCTGCGGTGGGCAATTGAAAAAAAAAAAAAAAAGATTGCTGAATATACTCCAGGGTTACTGATTGTACCACAGGCCACTTAGAGTGCTAGAAATGCTGTTCTTCTCCCTGTGTTCCTTAATAATAATAAAATCATACAAATTCCCATTAACCTTTTCGCCCATGTCGATTTTATTTTTATTTTTTTAATTTTTTTTTTTATTTCTAAGTCTTAAGTTCTGGCCATTTACTCTCAGGCTCATGAAAAATAACAGACTGATGGTTTATGGAGACAAGGCATGAAGTACCTAGGCATGTAAAAATGATGGATGTAGGTCAAAAAATCTATATATCATTTTTAGTATTTTTATAATAATTTTCTTTAAATGGGGTGGTTCCCCCCTTCCCCTCCTCCTCTTCTTCACTGCTGTCTTTAGAGTTGATGACAAGATATTCTGATATCCTCATCCTTGCAATATCTAAACCTATAAAAATAATTAACTTCTCCCACCTTAGAAATATAGAGACAGAAACAGGAGTGCTTCACCCTGTAATTTATAATATTGCAGCACCGTCCCTTAATGTTGTAATCAGGCCTGCAAAGTCTTATCATGTTGTAGAATATAATGAACTTACTTATTCATTTCAGCATCACATTTCATCTTAGTTGTTCTCCACATTACTTGCTTGTCCCTCCTCTTTTCTGGAAGAGTGGCAAGAACATAGAAGTTTTCTCATTCTTTATTCCTTTTCTTCACCTTCTTTTAGCTCAGGGCTGGAGCTGAGTCACCAGACTGAACCAGGAGGCTGGGGGCTGATTTGCCTCTGCTCCCTAGGAATTTAAACCTGTGGAGTTTTTACCTTTTTTTTTTTTTGGTGTGTTTTTAAGGATTTATTAAACCTAGTTATGTGGTTTACATCAATAGCTTGAGGAAGCACTTGGCTGCAGGAGGAGGGACAGTGGTAGGACGGGAGGCAGAGGATGCTCTGTGCTTCCCATGCAGAGCTCCCGTGTGGCCTTGTTGCTCTGAGCATTTGAGTCTCAAATATTGTCACTAAAGATGTCTGCCAGTAATTGAGGGGGATCATTGGGATGGAATGCTCCACCCCTGGAAGGGTTCAAGGTCAAACTTTGAGCAACCTGGTTAGTGGATGGCTTCCCTGCCCATGGCAGAGGGGTTGGAACTAAATGGCTTTTGAAGGTCCCTTTCAACCCAAACCATTCTATAATTCTATGAACAAAGATTGCTCCTGTCCTCCTTTTGGTTGCCCAGTGGGAACTGGAGTGATGAATCTCTTTTTTTCTGACCCTTAAAGCTGTCCATACTTAATGTAGGATTCATTTGGTAACAGCTTATCCAATTGTGATGATTTTGGATTTTTTTTTTTCCTTAGGGAAATGTTCTTTTCTGTATTTTGTTAAAGATTATGATTAAGAAACAGCTCTGGTCTCCCAAGATGGAGCTGGTGCCTGATCCTGGCTCGTTCCCTTTTCTGTGTAGGAGCAATGCAAGGACATGTTGGGAGCCATGGCCATGGGGAGGGCTGTAGCCTTTGCTTTTTGCACTTTGATTTTTCAGAGCCTGGTACAGGTCTCTGTCATTGGATTTGCCTATTTCTTTGGCCAGACTTGTCTAGAAATGTTAAAACCCACTAGCAGAAATGTATGTTAAACTTTATTTATTTTTTAAAATTCTGTGTGCATGGTGCTAAGCATTTAAATAACTCATGTGTTTTTTAGCCCTGCTGAGCCCCAGGCTGCCTGTTAGTGTTTGTGGGCTGGAAGTTTGGGTGAGCAGGGGATGTTTTACAGCCAGCTCATCTCTCCATCAGGTATTCTACTAATGCACACTGACAGATATTTTGTGAAGCAACATTCAGTCTATTTATTGACCCCCTGCCCTCTAAGGCATACATATAGCAGAGCATTCCAGCTTATATTTAATGCTGAAACATTTGTAACTACTGTATATCCTATGATCTATTGGACTAATGAAAAAGAAGGTTTATCACTGCAGTCCAGTGTAAATCTGTGGATAACCTTACTGTACAGTCAATTTATTCCTTTAAAAGGTTTATTCCTTTATCAGGTGTTTGTAGAAGGTTTCACTGTAAGTACAGCAGAAACATAATTTGCTGTGGGGCAGATTTATTTGTTTCACAGGGTTATTATTTTAACAGTCTGATAATCACTATGAGTATGTTTCACCATTTGGTATTTCTGTGTGTATATGCAAAAATGTGTTTATTCATTCCCTGAACAGGTTCATTTTCTTATCAGCTATTCATTTTAAAGAGTTTTATTACATATGCAGAGTGTGTAGGGTACTAGAGTGCAGTAATTTTATTAAGAGATTTATTTAGTGCCAGATATTAATTTAGCTGGCGTTTGCTGTAACACAATCATATGCTTTCACCTGGCCAATTTTCTTTGCATATCACAGTTTGCTATAAACAACATTTTCCCTGCACTGCAGCCTTCAAATTCCCTTTTTTTCCTTTAAAAAAAAAAAAACAAACCGTTTTTACAGGGCCTCTCCCACACTCTGCACCCTTTCATTTATTTTATTTATCATATTTGATTTTTTGAAGCCTCAGTCTCAGGGAGAGGGGGTCTTGTGAAGTGGCTTTTTAAAAGTAAATATGCTTAAAGATTCTGTTAGGAGATTCCAGAAATGTCCCTCAAATGCCACTTAGGAATTGCTTGAGTCTCGACACCTGGCCAGTGATTCACTGGAGAAAAGCAGTGGGAGGAAGATGATCCCAAAACAAGACTTTGGTTTACTCAGAGACTATGTGGTTTTGGTGGTTTGTTATGATTTAACAATTTTTACATTATGTAAACATTAGTTCTAGAAAGAAGAGGAAGGAAACTGTGCATAAACTGCAGGTGAGATCTATCTTTAACCTGGCATAAAATGAAACTATAAAATAGGGGAAAAAATCCCCCTGCATCACTGAGTCTCATGCTGGGGTAAAATAGAGTCTTATTGGAATCATCCCAATGTCCGGGGGTGTTTCAGGCTGATTTCATAGGAGGATGGCTTGGTGTCCAGTTGGTGATTTAACTTTCTCTCCTCACAGCTGTCTGTAAGAAAGAGCTGAATTTAAAAAAGCTGTGAGTCCTCTGTGGTCTGAAACAGCTGGAGGTCATGGAGGAGGCAGAGGGTGACACTGCACATCCCTGGGGCCCAGGTGCAGATTTCCAGGCATATAGAATGCTTTACTTTGGATTACTTATATGAGAAAGAGTTCTTCTGTAGCAATGAGTTTTTCTGGTCCAGAGAATATAGGAATCAGCGAAAACCTCTGTGCACAGTTCGTGTTGGGTCAGGCCCTTAACTGCAGGGGGTTATTTCTAGGAGCTGCCCAGCATAAAATGTTAGCTGCAATCTTCTGCATAACACCATAGCTGTCTTCTGGTTCCTTATTTGTCTCATTTCTAGAAGAATGTTTCTTGGTGCTTGACTAGACTCAAAAATGCAAAAGCATCTTTGTCAGCAACGGAGTCAGTAATGTTTAATGTTGAGTTTTCTGAGATCACTGTAAGATCCTGTAAAATTAAAGAAATCATATGGTTGCCTCAACCCAGAATCTGGAGTCCATATTTATTCAGAGATTGGATCTTCTACTGGAGATAGAAACTTTAGAGAATTTCTGAGCATCTACACAGCCATACTGAGATGAAGAATCATACTTGAGCTCTTTATTTAAATATTTTTTGATGGGAAGTAAGAATCTTACTTAGAACTAGGCAGTTGACAACTTTCAGACCTTGGACCAATGTTACATCTATTTTAAAAATTTTATCTCTAACTGTCCTCTAAATATATATTTTTTTATCTCATTATGCATTTATCTCATTACTGGTTTTTAATTTCCCAGTACTTCTTAGGGTTTGTGTTATCTTCTAACTTTTTCATGGTGCTGTTATTTTCCCATCTCTAACTTTGTCTAAGCCAACAAAAAGTTGAATTGCCTTGAATTGCCTGAAACTTTTTTAAGCAGCAAGATGACTATTAAACTTAGCAGTATTTCATTCTAATAAAGGAGCAATATAGCTGAAACCGTTTTATCAATACAAGATCAAAACTATTGATGAACACACAAAAGTAAATCAACATTTGTCTATAAACAGCATACTCCATTCAACAGATGTAATTAATACAATTTAAACATTCAACCAGATATCACTTAATATTTGCTGTTTTTTGTTTTCCATCAGATGTCCAGGGAATGGTAAAAAAACCTACCAAAATTCATTGTCAACAACAGCATTTATTTCCCAGATATTTAAAGTAGGGAGTCAGTGTTAGGGCTGACCAAAGAACTCCATTTTAACAGAAGTTTTGGGAAGTATTTTCTGGTTTGTGCTGAAAGATATCATAGTTCTTCAGACTTATTTTCTAAAACAGAGCTATGTTAAAATACCAGATCTGCACTCAAAAGAGCAGAGTTTTGTTTTGTTTCTTCCCTGAGGTGTTTGAAGAATCCATCCTGATTCATGAAACATTTTTCTTGATAAATTCTTGAAATCAATATTTAACTGCAGTGCATTTACATTCTGACAAAAACATATCTTCAGAAAAAAAATGCTTAATTGAAAATGTTCTTAACAACTCTAGTCTGAATGAAGCTACCCATCAGTTTGCTGTTCACTGACTCATTATTATGGTATTAAATCTATGACTACAGTGAAAAAAAATCTGCTGTGGGTAATTGAACCTCTATTGTAAAAAACTGTGTTAAAATGTGCTTAGCCATGCTCCAGGCTAATGTTATTTGTTAAGTCTCCTAAGAGGGAATTAGCAGTTAAGTTTTGTTTTCATAGTGTTAATTATTACTCTTGATATTGCCACACAACATCCTTGACTCATTGAGACTTTTCAGTGAGCCTGGATTGTGACAAGAGTGCTCCTTAGTGGGTAAATAGTACTAAATGGGAGAAGCAGAGAAGATTAAAAGTGGCACAAGCGGGCAGGTGTAACACTGGGTGATGGACCCAGAGCCAAGTTTTCCCCAGGAGATGTTTGCTAGCTGAAAAGTGATGGAGATTTTCTTGGGAGTGTGAAAGACAGCCCAAAGACTGTGTGGATCCAGCTGCTGAGCTTAGTCTTGAACTGTGTGAAAAATAGGTCATTTTTTTGTGAGTTGGATCAGCTCAGACAGAAATTTTCATAAACTTTCAAACGTTTTCAGTATATGAGTCAAAGAAAAAGCCCCACATTATTGACCATAATGTAACTCTTCTTACCCGATTCTGGGAGTTAAATTGCCATCCAAAGTTTGTTTATCCAAAGTTTGAAGGAGTGTTGCCTAGGCACCCCCAGTCCTATGGGGACAAACCAAGGCACCATGGCCAAACTCTCATATTTGTGATTCTACTCTTCACATGAGAACTGCATCATGACCCCTTAATGCTGGCTGTGAAGAAATATTCCTTTCAGCCCAGCAGGACCATCCTAATTTACATCCACCTGCTCTTGTTGCCCATTTTCTAATGACACCAGGACATAGCTGCCTACTGTACTTTGGCTCCATTTCAGGCTGAGACTAGAGGAGAGAGAAGGTTAAGAGAGAAGAGGTCCAAGCATTTGAAAGCCTTAAAACTCTGTGCAAAAATCCCTGACAGTACACTCAGGCTGCTTGGTTTATACTGCAAATATATGACATTGCACTGGTCCATCAGTTTTTAACATATCCTTTTTCAGGATCTGAATGTGTGTGTGTGTGAATGCATATGGATTTGAGGGAAATGACTGCTGGGGATTTTTTTCCTTTGGTCCAAGTGCTACTACACCAGAGATAAGAATGTTTTGGTAGCCTCAGCTGTTTTATTAACAGTGAAAGATTACTCTGAACTGCACCTACTCCAAAATTGTTTTTGCAATACCAGGCAATGGCCCTTGCACAACTTCCCTTGATAGATTATTCTTGTGTGCTTGCCCTGAGAATTTTGGTAAGAGATAAGCAATGAGATTAAAACTCTTCTACTTTTCACACTGTGATATTTAAGCTTGATATTCATGTGAGCACAAGTGGTAAATGTTTTTTCCAGATGTGGCCTCTGCAATGTGGGGTTTTCGGTGCCTTCCCATTTTTTGATAAATGGAATCAAGCCTTTGCACAAGTCTTGTGAAGCTCCGTGAAAACCTTATGGAAGTTTTCTTTCAGCATCATCAATGAAAACAACAGATCTGTAGAAGTTTAAAAGGAAATGAGAACTTTTGAGTTATGAAGTTATTAAAAAGTTTGATGCAATCAAAAAAGTTGAAAATAGCTTTATAAAACAACTATTTAATTATTATTGCTTTTATACATGTAATGTATATGCAATCATCTAATAATTTTATATTAAGTATAATTATTTTATAGTCAGCACATCGTCAGAGATCAGGCCCACTGAGGGAAATAACCCATTTGGCTGTGAGGGTCTGCTGGAATGATAATCTGTGCTTGCTACAAGTCTGAGAATGGCTCAGAGCAGAGTCTTTTGTTGAATGAAAGGATGCTCTGATATTAAGTCTGTTTCAACAGCTGAATCAAGCTAGAGCTTTGTAATCCCTTGTGATTTACAGTATCAGTTTAAAACTGAAATGTTATTTGATCAGATTTGAGGATGTTAACTTCCACCTTCTATAGCACTTTATCTGCATCTGACCATGTCCTACTGAATAACAATTCACTAAAGAACGTGTATCAACCTGAAGTAATTTAAAAAGAAGAATTATGCAAATGATCTCTCTTTATTTGGCTGTGCAGTGAGAGATCTTTCAAAGAAAAGAATAAGATGTAATTTCAACACACTTAGAAGTGGTGCTTCCAGGGGAAAAGGAAGTCTTTGAAGAAGCAATTTGTAGGCAGGGGTATTGTGCTAGAATGTGTAAATTGATGATTATTTACTAGTGAGTCTGTGAAGGAGAGAAACACATGCCACCTTTTATCAATAGGTGATTGCTGCATGAGAAGCAGAAATCAAGATGTTTTTTAGAGTGTCTATTTTCCCTTCCATTGCTTGCCAAGGCTGTAATGTTGATCTATCCATTTAAATTACAAAACTAGAAGAAACAATTTAATATGGCAGCTTCCTGCTCTGCAGAAGTTTGAACGTCTGGGATGGCATCACTCTGTAATACAGACTGTTTTTTAATGCCCTCCCAGATTATGAATTACTGTCAGCAGAACCATTTTCAGGCAGGTAAAGGCTAGAAGGCATTTTTAAGTTTTGAAGGAAAAATCCGATCTTGCATCTCTGCATGGGAAAAAGCTCAGCTCAGCTCCTTCTCTTTGAGGAGAGGTTCCAGTATGGAACTGAAGTCGTGTTCCCCTTTGCTCCTCCTCCTCTGCCCCCTTGAATCTTGTGTCTGCCTTTGCCTCTCTCCCGTGGAAGAACAAAGGCAGCACCGGGGGCTTGAATTCCCAGAAATGAAAGCAGGCCTGGAACTCATCTCTTGCCTTGTGGGCAAGCCTGAAGGGCAATTAGGTGGTGCAGGAGAGCTCCACATAGAGAGAAAAAGTTCACTAAGAAACTTAGTTAAGACCTTTAGGGTATGGACCTTGAGAATCTTTAAGGAATGAATCTCTCCTTATCCCTCGTGCCACTTGCTAGCTCAGCTTGTGATTGCATGGCTGAGAGCTCAGCTGGGCTGAGCTATTCTCATTTTGGACTATACCACCAGGACATCTGTCCAGACAGTGGTAATGCATAAGAGCCTGGATGTCCCTTAAAACAGAGAGCATAAATACGATGAGAAGGCTTTGAAATCTTTTTTATTTCTCTCTGGAGAGGAACATGTTGCAAGAAGCAGTGAATCCACATACTTAACACTTCTTAATATATATATTTCTTAGGGATTATTAGACTTTTTCTGGATTTACCCTGAAAATCCAAGTAAAACAGAAGATCCAAATTATCACCAGTGCAAGAGACCCTTTCTGCTGGTTTATCTCTTAGGAAAAATGCTTTCTTCATGCCAGTCCTCTGATGTACGCATTGCTGTAGATAGGCCACTGTTTAAAAAATGGGCTGTTTACTGTTTGGATAGCTTCAAAGAGAGAGTTTTTCCCCTCTGGAACAAAGCTCTTCCTTCGCAAGATAAGTACAAAGTGTTTAATAGTGCCTCTCTTCTTCACTCTCAAGATTTCTCTTTCTCTTTTCCCCTTTATCTCTGCCTACTCATATGTATTTTTAAGGGACCCGATATGCTGGTGTCATACGTTCACACCAGCTTAACAAATGATGCCACTTCCATGTAATTAATGGAAAGGCACTGATACCATTAGGTCAGATGGAGCAAGTGCTATCTGAGTAACTGCAAATATCCAGAGCACAGACTCTCCCTTCCTGAAGGCAGAGAAGGCGTTGTACCACCTCGGTGCTTTTGTCCCACTGATTTTATGGACTGTGCAGGATGAAAGAGCCAAAGGAGGGGAGACAAGTGAAGGTTTTGTGCTGGGCTGAGTGTGCCAAACACCAGCCCTGAGGTACCAGCACTGGCTCGAACATGAGTGCAGAGAAAGCTCCTCAGGACACAGTCTAAGGCTGTTGAGCTGCTCAGTAGAATCCTAGAATAATTTAGGCTGGAAGGGACTTAAAGATCATCTTGTTCCAACCCCCACACTGCCATGGTCAGGGATACATTCCCTTGGACCAGTTTACTCAGAGCCTCATTCAATCAAATTGTTAAAGAATATCTTGCTGTTATTAAGAAATATTATTATTAATCTCTTTCTTTGCCTTCAACCATCCTGGATTATTTTTTATATCTTTAAAATCTTTCTGGTTTGCTCACACATTTACGTGAGCTACCAGAGCTGACTTTAAATATTTAGTATGCTGCCAGGATTTTTCCTTCAAGTGTTATAGTGAAAAGTTCCCTGTTCATTACTGTGTTCATACATTCTATGGCAGAGTTTTTGCTTTAGCTGTCTGACTGATGTAGACTAGCCAAATCAATCTGAACATGAGCAGATAATTCCAGGAAAACCATGACTAAACAAGAACTGCAGTAAATGATGTTTTTCTTGCAGTGAGTAATAGTAATCCTGTCGTAATACTAGTGTATGATTTGTGTTGGGGTGATTTTAAAAAGTATTGGAAGTAATATTCAAGCGTGGTGTAAATTTGATTGAGCTACTCCCTTGGAGTTTAGTCTGGTCTGTAGTTTGGGCTAAAGCCTGCTGCTTTCTTGGTCTTATCTTCTGAGTATCTCTTATTATTCCTGGCTGAAATGTCTACAGAATGTTTGCATATATATAGTGCTAACCAGATAACATCATTATGCTTTTGTACTTTTTTATGTGTTAGATGTTTTAGGTGACTAACATTTGTTTTATCTTAAAGATATGAAACAGGACATCTATAACTGTATTGAATAGATTAGATATCAAACAGGTATTGTAAATGAAGTAGGTTTTGATTATAACTGTATAAATGAATTGACTATCAAGAAACAGAACTGTAGAAATATTTCTCAAAAAGAAAGAAAACTGTATATAGCTTATAACCACTTTCTTTTTTCATTGTGGCTTAAATAACTAATCTAAATCTGAGAATTTTCTTTTTTTTTATTGTTTCATCTTTATTTCATTGAAAATTGCAGGAGTTTTAACAGACTGCATGAGGAATGAGGGCAAAATCTCTTTGCATCTAGATTTACCATGTAGCTCTTGTTCCTCATTTCAGACTGGAATTGAATGCCCGTTCTTTCTCACTGAGTAAATCACATCACCTCTTCAAGCCACACATGTCTGCATGGTACCATATGTGGTGAGGGACTTGCCTGTGCAGAAAAAGCTTGGGAGACTGAATTCTTCCTGTTTGTATTGGTTTCTCTTGAAAAGTACCACTTAATTCCAATCCTTTCCTGCACTACCAGCAGAATAATTAACCTTAAAAAACTCCCAAACTGGTGTTTGGAAAAAAACTCACCTTTTTTTTGTGACACCTTTTGTTTCTGGAGTGTTTCAGGCCATATGGAAGCGTGGACAAGAAGACAGCAGAAGGTTGTGGGGTATCTGGGATGCAGGGAGCTGAGGAAGAGAGGGACTGCTAAATAAACCAGATAACTATTGTCATTGAAACTGATAGTATTCCTGTTCCCTTGGTGCTTCTTTTAAGCAGATTATGCCTTTTCAGTGAGAGTCTAGGACAGCTTGATTCATTGAGCCCTTCCTGCACTCACTTGGGTATGATGCATTCAGATTACAAGGCTTGGAAGAAGTTTGTTTGCTCTGGAGTGCAATTATAGTTTTTTAGTAGTATTTATAGAGCCTCATCTGATATATCACAGCAGATTGCCATAAAAAGTATCAGCAGGTTCTGCATTCTGCTGTCTGGGTGTTAAACACAATAATCTTGTCTTTTACAGGCAACAAACAGGTTCCTTGCAAGCCAATGTTTTTGCTTTTACTTAATGCTTAGTGTTTCTGTTCTTATTATAATTGCTCCTGCTTATTCCTTACTAAGTCTTTCTAAGAAAGCTGGGGTAATTTTACCCAATTTAGAGCATTGCAATGCAAAGAAGAAAATATCCTTTAGGTTAAAATGTTAGGACATTAACATCAGTGCTTTTATTTAAGTAATAATATACAACAGGATGTGCAGTTATTTTGTAATAGCAGCAGGATTGGGGAATGTGGTGAGTTATTAGGCCTTTTCTGCACACTTTCTCTCTTTACAGGTTCAGGTAATGATGAAAGAGAGATGGATTTTCTGCACTTTGTACCAGTTCCATCAGAGATTTTCAAATAATAATGACAATAGTGACACAGAATCCCTAATTTTATAATTACTGCCTTTTCACACAGTAATCTTTAGACATATGGACATGCCCATGATTTGCTAGTAAACTCTTTTATTAATGAGTAAAAGCAAAGCTCTTATAACTTTATTAGCACAGTGCCTTTGTCAAAACAAATAAGAGCAGTCACAGAATAAAAATGCTCTCCAACAGATGAGTCCAAAAGTCTCAAGGAGTGGATTGTGTCACATGCTAACCACTCTGGCTCCAATCCAGTTACACATTTGAGGCAGTGCTGGGCCCCAAGGCTCGCAGGACCACTCGTGTCCTCACAGGGCAGTGCTCTGATGAAGTGGGGACAAGAGGGTCAGGGTGTTGCAGAGCTGAGCTTTCACTGAAATTGGACTGAATAGGAAACAGGACACACTAAATAGGACTGAATGCAGAAGTGGTGTGGTGAGCAAGATGCTGTGGTGGGACAGCAGATTTTAGGTGTGAGTAATTTGCAGTTGATCAGTGTGAGGGGGTGGGGGTGTCTCTGGTGGGTCAGTTCACTGCATGTCAAGCCTGATGCCACCAGCTGGTGTTGGATGTCCTGTATTGAAGTGTTAGATTCTTAAGCACATGGGTAGGATAACATGATAAAATGTGGCACAATTTTTTTAGTTCTCAACTTAATAAAAATATGAAAATGTTATTGACTGAGGTATGTCTGCTCTTCAAAGGTAGTAAGAAGAGCCACAGACCTGTGCTTTCTGCTTATAGTGTATAATTCAAAAAGGATAAATGGGAGCTGGCCCAAATTTGCTTTTTTTAATTGAATATGATAAAGTTTTGACATGTTCAATGTTTTAATTGATGGGAAGAGTACATGTGACAATATTTCCTCCTCCCCCAACCCCCGCCATGGGAAACAATTTCTGAGTGAATACATAAGCTGTTTTCAGGTTGAACAACCCTAGATATTATTGCACTTTGGAGGAGGTGTATTCTGCCAAGTTCCAGCTTAGGCCATGCTCTGGTGGTATTATAGTTTCAAAGATGAAACATGGTCTCCTGATTTGACAGAACTGATGTAAGAATTGACCAGTGGTCATGCTCTAGAGAGAATGAAATTTGGTACCATCAGGTGCCAAATACATACAGATGAAAGACAAAGTAAGCAGGAGTAGAGTTTTGAAACTAGTTTGTTTCATTTTTCTATAATTAAATATCAAGTTTTATTACAATTTAAAAAATATTAAACCATTTAAAAAGTATTTCAGGCATTCTGTTTTACAGGTTTCTGGAGAAAGTAATTTTGCATTTTAAAAGCCTTAATTTTAACAGAGAAACAGTGAGAAGTATTTGATTTGTGTCTGGTTTTTTGTAAGAGGGAAAAGTACTCTGTTGGTTACCCATGTATTGTACTGTTTATAAATCACAGGAAGAAAACTTACTGAAATGCAAAAGAATTTTTTAGATGCAGATGTTAAAAAGGAAAATTAACCTTTGCAGTTTTTGGTTTTGCTAAGAGTCTCTAGCAGTGATGGTAATTCCAGTAAGAGTGATTAAAAAATCCATGTTCATCATATCACAAACTGTAACAACCTTTGCAAAACTCCCAGCCCCATATCTTAGAGCAGGGCTCTGCCTGGTGAGTGCTAAGGGAGAGCTGGTTCTCCATCACCAGCCCTGCCTGCAATAGCACATTCCTCTTCCCTTTATCATCAAACCCTGTTCCTCTGTCTTCCCTCTTTCTTGTGATTCAGGGATAGTCAGTTCCTTTTTTAGGCTTAGCAGTGAGATTTTTGCACAGCAGGGGTTATGGAAGCATTTATCATTTAAGAAACAAAATACATATACAGAATTGCAGTGTATGTGTTTTGCAAACAGCACTGAGAAATAAATGAGTCACTCTTGGTGCTTTCCAACCTTAAGAATGTCTTTCTCATATCTCACTTATATGAGCTATTCTTACTGTACCATCATATATTTCTTTTTTGAAGTTTGAGGAGATATATTTTTTGTTTCACTGTATTGCATCAAGAATATTTTTAAAGAGAATTAATTAAATTGAAGAACTACAAAATATTCAAAGATACAACATTCATAAACCTGGGACAGTTTTTGAAGACTTTACAGGATATAAAAATATCAGAAAACAAGTTCTTCTTGATGAAAAAAGATGATCTTATTCCCTATCAAGGGCTATGATAGAACAGCAATCTTGGACAGATTTGATATACTTTGAAGAGCAAAACTGTTATCAGTAGGAATTCAAGATAAAGTTTGCTGTAGAAAAGCTCTACTGACAAACTTAGCAAACATCAATGCTTCCTAAGCCAGAATGTAAAAATGAAATGGTAAAGCAGGCAGCAGAAGGCTAATATTAAAGGATGGCAAAAGGGAATTGCTCCTGTTCACGTCCTAAAAAATAAAAGCGTTCACAGGGTTTATTGGAGAGAAAGGAAATCTCATTTCCATACAGCTCAGATAAAAAGGAAAGCTACATTTCATAAATCCCGTGATGAGCCCTTTATGTCTACAAAGTTTGGCCAAGGGACTGAGGTAATCTTTTAAAAACTAATGGATCTTCTTTAAACCACTAAAAAAAAATAAGAAAAAAAAATCAGCCATCCTCTTGATCAAAATTCTGCACAGTAGATTACCTTCAAGTGATAAATGAACTCCCAGAGAAGATGAATGAGTGGCATGAACCCCTGTATATACTATTCACTAACTGCAGGAAAGATCTTAATTCAGCTGAAAGGAATTCTGTCTTGGAGGCCTGTCAAACTAAAGAGACAGAGCATGGATGATTGCATTCAGCATCTGAGAAACTTCAGCATAATTGAATCAAGTAGGTTAGATTTAACTGTGGGAAAGATCAAATGAGTAAGTGAGAGGTGCAAGGTAGAGTGTCTTGTTCTGCACCCTTGGTGACTTGACCAGAGAAGGAAATGGATGGCACCTGAATGGAGAGAATGAGGAGGTGGGATTTATCAGAAAAATGAAGAATAGACAGTGGAGGTGAGTTGGCAGAGAAGTGGGTGTTGAAGCTGGCACAATCAGAAAACCAAACAAATAAAAACTCCAGAGGCCAACCATAGAAACTGAATTAGGGCTGAAAAACTGCTTTGAATACAGGCTTGACTGAGTAATCCCATTGAAGTGAAAAGTCATTTTACTCAAGAATTTTACCAGGACCTAAGTATCAGAAATTAAGCAGAATTGATTTCCTTGTAATGCAAATGGCGCAAGTATGGTGGAAATCTGAGAAATGGTGCCAAAACTTTTGAGTTTGAGCTCAGTTTTCATGCTGGAGGGCTTCCTTTGGCCAGGGTGATGCTCGTAATGCCTTGATCCCTCCCTGTTGTCCCTGCTGCTCTCCTCTCCAGCAATCAGAGCAAGGCTTGTGAATGCTCCTCCCAAACTTGGGAAAAGCCATTGTTTGAGCATCTTTATCATGGCAATTTGTGGTGGAAGGTGGAGAGGAGAAGGTAAAGATGGTGTTGGTCCTGAGAGCTGTGCTTGTGGCTTCCCTTGCCAGGAAGCAAGAGCAGTGTGGGTGCTGCACCAGTTTTTTATAATCATGTAGAATATTTCTAGTGATAAAGGGTAAACATTTAGCAGTTACTAGCTATCCCAGTTATGTTACAACTACTAGATAATATCTGTGTCTCCTGAATTTCCTTTCTGCTATTAGAATATGTTCTTTCAAATAGCAAACTGCCTATCACTTACTAATCTGGCCATTGTGTAACTAATACAATAAATATGTCTCCTGTAAAGTGCAGTGAAGTAATGAGCAATTTAATGAGTTAAGCAAAGAAAGATAGAAAGTGAAAATAAGAAACCATGGAAACTAGCTCACTAATCCTAGCAGAGTGCCAGCAGACTAATGAAGACAGACGGAGAGTGAAAATGAGAATAAAAAGGAGAAACAGCTCACTGAAGGCAGAGATACAAGATATCTGTGTCTTTAAAAGATTTCTGTGTTTGCTCTTTGCACTAAGCAACATTTCCCTTTCCCACAATTGCCAGAGAATGGTTTTCTGTCAAGGAAAGAGAGTCAAAAATGCTGTTTGCAGCCAGATCCTTTTACTGACCTTTGATTCCTGATCTCCTGCCCCAAATCTCACAGTTAGTTGGAAATTGCAAGTACATGGTAGTATATAAAGATGTTAATAAGATAACTCCTCTTTTCTTCCTCCTTTTCTTCCCCCAGATTAAGAAGTGATGAATCAGAACTCCATGCATGTTTCTGGCAGAAAACATAAAATATACAATATTCATACAACCTCAATAGGCGCTGAAGTAATCTCGGAGTCCAGTGCAGACTCCTGTAGCCATGGTCTCCACTGGGTTCTCTTGGACCAGACCCTGATCCAGTGTGAGCTCTGCACCCAAATTTGGCTGGTGCTGGAATCAGACTGTCCTCATTTCCCTTGTCTTTGGGACTTTAACTCCACAAGCCCAGTGTTTGACAACATGGATTTTGCCCTTTATAATACCTTGGAGTGACAGGACACAGGCCTGTTTTCAAGGTGTTCAGGCAGATCTTGAGACCATGTCAGGTAAATGAGGCTGTTTATGAGGGATCTGTTAGAGCCAGTTCAATAGTTTATAATTTAAGACTATGTTCTAAACTAAGGGTGGGGACTCTCATGTAGTGGGTTAATGCATACATGACCTTTAGCACATCCTGACCTTCCTCAGCCTGAGATAATGTTCCATAACAAATTTATTGTGTCAGGGAGATGATTTGTCAGCCAGCAGAAGTAACGGGTAGGAACAAAAGGGAGTAGGGACTGAAAGGAGTCTGCTGGTTGGGGATGCTCTTTCATTTATTCTCTGCACCTAGATTGTAATTCTTTATGTGCAATGCCTGAATCCCCACCTGTCCTGTGACTGAGAGCTAATGGGCACTTCTGGCTTTAGTCACCTTCTGCTTGGTTGTGCAGTTTCTCTGGTTGTGCCTTTGCTCCATAAGCTGCTGAGAGCACAGCTCCTTGTCTGCTTGGCTCTGACCACATGCTGCCCACAGCAGCTGTATTTGCCATGCTCTAAGTTAATAGGTAATAATTCGTTCATAAAACAAATTCTTCCTTGTCAGAAGCTTGGCAAACAATATGCAGCTTCAGAGAATTTTTGCACAAGAAATTCTCTATAAATTCAGATATACAGATCTATTCTGATCCTAGACAATTTGGAAAGCAGTGAGAGTATTTGAGGTTTTAAGTAATTTTATTTTCTGTGTGTTAAGAGATCTAACAAGAAAAAAGTTCTCTACAACTGATACCTTGTATATTTTCAAGCAGAACTGAGGTTTTTATCAAAGCAGGGAATATGCCTCAAAAACGAATTTCTTGTGAATGTTTACTTGACTAAAAGTGACATTGAGTTACTGGTTATGTTTCTTTTTTCTGACTTCTTAGTGTCCTTTTATAGACATCACCTTTTATGTGATATGTAAATGTGTAAGAAATTTTATAGAAAAGGACTTTTGAAGTGGATTTCAGAATCACTGAACCTGCTAAATTGGAAGGGACCCAAGAGGATCCTCAAGTGCAACTCTCCTGCCCTGCACAGCACCATCCCCCAGAGTCACACCCTGTGCCCCAGAGCATTGTCCAAACCCTCCCTGAGCTCTGTCAGGCTGCTGCTGTGACCACTGCCCTGGGGAGCCTGGTCAGTGCCCAGCCACCCTCTGGGGGAAGAACCTTTTCCTGATATCCAACCTGAACCTCCCCTGACACAGCTTCAGGCCATTCCTTGGGACCTGTCACTGTCACCAGAGAAGGGATCAGTGTCTGTCCCTCCTCTTCCCCTCTCGAGGAATTTGTAACTGCACTGAGGTCTCCCCTCAGTCTCCTCCAGGCTGAACAGACCAAGTGCCCTCAGCCTCTCCTCACACAGCTTCCCCTCAAGGCCCTTCACCAGCTTTGTTGCCCTCCTTTGGGCACTCTCCAATAGTTTAATGTTTTTCTTTTATTGTGGCTCCCAAAGCTGCCCCCGGCACTCGAGGTGAGGCCGCCCCAGCCCAGAGCAGAGGGGGACAATCCCTGCCTTGCCCGGCTGGCCGTGCTGTGCCCGATGTCCCCAGGACAGGGATGTCCCTCCTGGCTGCCAGGGCACTGCTGGCTCTTGTTCAGCTCACCACTGACAGGGCCCCAGGTCCCTTTCCATGGCAGGGCTCTCCAGCCCCTCATTCCCCAGCCTGTCCGTACATCCAGGGCTGCCCATCCAGGGGAATCCGGCACTTTCCCTGCTTGAACCTCACCTGGTTGGTGACTCCCAGCCCTCTCATTTGTGGAGGTCTCCCTGCAGGGCCTGCCTGCCTTCAAGGCAGCCCACAGCTCCTCCCAGTTCTGTATCATCTGGGAATTTGCTCAGTGTCCCTTCCAGTCTTGTGTCCAGGTAATTTATAAAGATGTTGAAGAGCAGAGGGCTGAGGATGGAGCCCTGTGGAACCCCCCAGTCACAGGTCACCAGTCTGATGTTTCCCCTTTAGGACTTGCAGCCACCCGTAGAAACACACCCTGTGAAACACAATATGTTGATGTGACCTTGTGTATTCCATGAAGCTGGAAATGGACTTTTGAATATGGAAACTTGCAACTCATTAGCACAGGCAATCTGCAGTACTGATGGAGCACACAGAATTATAAGCAAAAAAATGTGATGGAGCAAGCAATGGTGGGATTTTGGAGTGCTGGATTGTTTTCTTTTCCTTCCTTTTTCCTTGCCACAGTTTCTCTTCTCTCAACAAAATGGGAAAGAAAATATGTAAAAGAGAAACAGAAACCAAGGAAATAATATGTATTGATACAACATGTATTAGTTTTTGAAGCTGAATTCAGATAATTTTTGCTTTTTATATGTAAAAATTGAGGGTTTTTATTTTGAAAAGGGCTTAAATATACTCAGTTATAATATGTCACTGTCTATAAGCACAACACTGTTTTTTCATTTTTCTTCCTCATGGGATCTAGACCCTCATAGTCATATCAGCTGCTGCAAACACCTCACTTTTACACAGGTCTTTGCATCACATTTAAAACATTGTAGATATGACATAGGATGAATTGCCTGTCTTAATTCTCTAGCAAAGGACAATGGTTTTAATTTAAGGATCAAGTTCACCCATACTTTTATGAAATTAGCTCTGAAATTATATGTCTGTAAATATAATGCTGCCCTTACTGTGTCACAGTGCTACTGAGCACATTAATAAATTATTGCTGTCTCCTATGATTACACTAAAATATTTTAAAATTAAATTCAGAGATGCAATTAAATTAATGGACTCAAGGAGAAATATAAAGCTATAAGATGTAACAGTGTAAAAGGCTTTTTCATTGTTGTATGAGCCTTTTGAGTATCAGATGGATTTTCATTATCAAGAGATCTGAATACTTTTAGATCCCACTTTGACATTAAAGGCAGGATACCATGACAGTAATGCTTAATATTAAGGTACATATATACTCCATAACTAAGAGAGGATTCTCATTCTTGGATGAGCATTCCAAGCTCAGAGAGTTCACCCCTATTTTTCAGTGTATTCCTCTCTCCTTGCCCCATTTTGTGAAGTTCACCCACTGACTCTGTCTTTCCAGAGTCCTCAGAAATTACTTTAAGAGCTGCTGTGAAGTGACATGAATAATTATTTTTCCTGGAATTCACATTCTAATAAAGTAGAGACTTTGGCAACAGCAAACAATGAGGGGCTGAGTCTAATGGGGGTACACTGTATTGCTGTATTTAGGTTTAGGTGTTCAGACACAAAGGCACAAGAACCTTCTTCAGTAACAGCACCACTGGGTGTCCTTCCTTGGAATCTCTTCCCTTGAAGAAAACTGGGTTTTTGTTATTGCATGCAATACAAATACTTTATTGCAATGAGGATATGAGCTCAAATATAGGACAACAAATAACATTTTCTATTTTTATTTTAATTGGTGCAAGCCTGTGTGTTTGAAGGGCTGAGAATTTGGTAGAGGAAGGATATCAGATTGTCAAATTGATCTCATGCCTACTGCTTGTGCTTTTTTATGGTTGTGTCTTCCTGGTAAATTAATCTCATAATGGTAAGTGTTGATTGCAGTCAAATGTTGTTCTCTTGTTCTATTTTTCCTGAAGAATAGGAAGAATTTTTACAGGCTCTGTATTCCTTAAATAGTTTTTCAGTGCCCTCTGAAATATTTCGGTGTATTATACGAGTGATCATACATGAAGTATCTACGAAGTAAATCAGGCGCAGGGGTTCAATATCATTTAATTGAATTGTCTTGGTATTTAAATTGAAATAGTCAATTGCAGAGGTATATTTGCCCAGGAAACGCAGTTTGCAAACCAAATTTATTCTGTATCTAACAGAAAGAGACCTGTGTAAAATTACAGAGCCAGGAGCCCCAAGAATTAGATGTATATCTTTCCCACAGCAGACTGCCCCTTTAAATTGGTCTCAGAGAAAGAACAGCGCATTTATAATTTAGCTTGTCCTGAAGGAGAACTCTTCTCTGTGGGAGGATCCTCTTTAATTACAACTTCACAGTAATAAGATGAGAAATGAGCAAGCAAGAAAGTACTGCTGGAATGAGACATGATAAATCAGTTTGTCCAGGAAGCACGTTTATACCAGATCTATCACCACATTCAGCACGGCACTATCTTTCTTATTTCAATAAGGAAATCTCATGAAGAAATTTTAATTGCATACTATTAGGTGAAAGTCAATGTCCCATAATGAGCAAAGTGAAACCTGCATTTTTTCTTCTTTTATCTTCATGCTTTGAGTTCCTAAGGATTAACACAAAATGATTTGCCCTTAAATTGCACCCTTTTTTTTTTTTTTTTTCCCTGTTCATTTGTCTGAAGGATGTAGATTTTAGGTAATTTAAAAGGCACCAAGCTTTTGCTGTATGCTTCATGCTTGCAAGTTGTGAGTCAGATGGGAAAAAAATTTCCAATTTTCAAAGTCTCCTATTGTTAAGGGTGACTGAATGGCAGCCTGCAATTATATGATTTCAATGTAATTCATTCAGTAGGGAAGAGGTTGATTCATAGATGCCTGGCTTTAAAGATTGGCATTGCTGTGTGATTAATTTCCAAAGTTTGGAGGTATTTTCAACAGCATACAAAGGAAGCATGTGACAGTGACATTTTCTGGATTTGTGCAAGGATTGCTTTATAATTGAAGTGCTGGGCTAGTGGGGATCACGTTATCATTGGAGGTTTATTTTTCTGAAGGTGAGGGTATGCTTGTGTGTGTAAACATATAAAATATAGAAATATGCATCCATAAATGCACATGTGCATGTATGTATGAACACACAGGCATGTGATATGTGGAAGTGTACTGGGGGATTTCATTGTGTAGATGTCTTGCACTTGCCTCTTAAATGCAGACTTTCAGAGTTACTTTTTTCTCTTTCACATAAGAAAGCTAATGATGAGGCTCCTTCCTGAAAGAGCTGTAATTTAATGCTTGATTTAGGATATTTAAGCAAAAAAAAAAGCTATTTGTTTTTTGAGTGAATTAAATTTGTGAATTATAATTACAGGCAAAATTTGCTATAATGAGCTACTGGGAAGTACCTTCTCTACAACAGTTTGTTTTTTTTTTTTTTTGGTCCATTGTTTGTTATGGTCAATGGATTCCCTAATTACTTATATTTAAAGCTGTGCCAAATCTTCATTATCAGACATCAAACCACATGAACCTTACCCACACAGAAAAGAGCTGAAATGAATCAGGAATGAATACAGAGTACTTTCAGCTTCCTACCAGAAGAAAGATGAACTACATTTCTACCTCAAAGGACAGAGAAATTGAGAGCGACACTCTCAAAAATATAAATCAAAAAGCAGTGCATGCAATTTCCATGTCTCTTAACTGACTTCTTAATTTTGAACCTATAGGTTTTATTATGCAAGTTTTGGACATATTTATACCAATCAGAATGATCCTTTAAATACACAGGCTCTTGGTTTTACTGTATTTGCATGGCTCCAGGAGGTCAGCTTGAGAAAGAAAGCTACACTGTGGGGGAAACCTGGAACTAAAGCTGGCAGTGCTGGCTGGAGCTGATTCTAGATGAAGATTTTCTGATTTTTTTTTTTTTTTGGGGG
>VYXF01006696.1:319216-374554 GCA_013397295.1 Polioptila caerulea | reverse complement strand
CAGAAAAAGTAGGTTGGTTATTGTTATTGTTGGAAAGCACATCAGATTTAGGAGAAAAGCTTCTTGAGAAAAGCTTCCCAGGGTCAGGTCCATATTCTTTGGGGACTTGAAACACTATGAAAGGTTTAGGATTCAGAAACACTTTTGAAGTCATGGCAAAGAAATACTGCTCTCTAAATACAGATGTTTCTTTCTTCGAGCCCAGTCTGAACTTCATACCAGTATGTATGTCTTGAGGAATGGGCTAAATGAAAGAGAAAGAAGTAAAAAGGCAAGATGTGAAACAAATACTTTGAATATTTCTCTTGTGGAAACAATTGTTGAGTGCTTGAAGCTTATGGGTGTTTAAACCCCATCCAGCGCCAGTCTGATGGTTTGTATGGCTTAGAAAGGAAAAAATTTAACTTGGAAAATAGATAATCCCAGTCAGTAAATTTTCCCCCCAAAACTGGAAAAAGACACTGCAGTGCCAAGATCCTTATGCATTGCCCAACACCCAAATTTTCAGGGTGATCAGAAGCCCTGGGGGTAATTTCACCTAGGGCAAGGCAGCCCACTTCTGCCTTCTCTTTCCTGCCTGGTTTTGACTTGTGCTGAGGGATGGTGAGGTTCCTTGTTCAGCTCAAGTACACAGGATCTCACCAAGGGCAGTGACATCTCTATTCATCTGGGTCTCACTGCCTTCTCAGAGTAACCCTCTCCTCAGGATGGGGTCTTTAGGAGGCCAAAATATTACAGGGCTGGAGATTGCTTTTGGCATTTCAGTACGCTAGGGTTGTCTTTTGAGTGAACCCAGCATCACTGCAGAAAAGTGCAGGGAAACGTGAAACAGCTGGGAGCCAGGGTTATGAAAAGATAAAAGCTGTTAAAAATGTCAGATTGCCTGCCTGGTGCTGGTGGCCACAGGCAGCAGAGCAGAGAGGAGGGGATGGAGAGGTAGGGATGGGGAGGCTCACAGGGTTTGTTTCCCTCCCTTGGTGCAAGGTGGGTTTGTGTGATGGACACACACCATGAGGGGGAAATTCTCCTCTCAGTATGAAATGATTGTCTATTTGTTCTGCTTGTGGAGCTGCCATTAATGCCAGTGGGACTCGTGGAAAGAGTTCTGAATGGGAAGCCAAGAGCAACTGTGATTCAGAGATGAGCAATTTGCCCCATAATGTGAAGGCAGTTTCATGAGCTGTTTATTTAACTTGCTCTGCACTGAAATTGAAACTCCTCAAAAATGGCCCATTTGTATGGTCACCTGGTCCCACTGTACCACACAAACATCACTGCTTTGGTTTTTTATTGCACACCTTCTGGGATGTTGGGGACACAGGACTGCAAAGACCTTATGTAAAAAGCCCAGACCGCTGAGATCAGAACAAATGAAATGTTCATTCACAGAACATAATTCTCTTCTCACAACCGTTTAATTTCTATGCTTTCAAAGGAATTCCAGAGTTCAGCAGTAGCTATTTCAAAAAAATTTCAATTTAGATGGACATATACCCAGAACAGGATCCTAATATAAAATACCTGGTGGCAAGTGCCTGTGATTTTTCTCACAACAGGGAAGAAAGGGATAACAAACAGGTAAACACCCTCTTCCATGGTACTAACTTCGTGGTAAATAATGGCTAATTACTGATGATATGAGGCATTTATGTATGATTTTGTGGCAGATTTAGTGTCTCTTCAAGTATTAACACACAGAAAGTGCAGGTTTTTTTCTTTTTTTTCTTTGGGATGAATTCACAAAATAATATACATGCAAGCTGAGACAAGCAACTGAAAGTTGGTCTTATAATGATCATAGAATCATTAAGGTTGGAAAAGACTTTTAATATAATTGAGTCCAACCATTAACCTAACACTGATGATAGTTACTGTTCATTGTTTTACAGTTATTGGCATGAAAAAAAAACCATTTCTGAAACAGCCCGTTCTCCAAGAAGAGATGGAAGAAAAAGTTGGATGAATGGGGTTGGATTGCATATCAAAATAGAAACAAAACAGAAAGGTAATTGATGATAGCTCATCACCAATATGTGGGATAAAATAGAGGGATTTTACTGGATCATTGTGCATGAAACACATGGAATATACAGCTCTAGATTCAGGCATTTGCATCACATCGGTAATTAGGAAAGGAGAGATGGTGTTTGGAATGATTCCTGACTGAAGGATAAATGTGCCAAGCTATTATTACATGATATTTAATATATTTATTTATGTTGCAGTGATGCAAAAGGAGAATTTTCATTTCAAATGCATGGGGCTGGTGGAATTTGTTACTATGTGGTGGCTGTGGAGTGGCCTTGGTGTCACAACCTCTGAGAGTTCCTGGATTCAATCCTGTTCTGTGCCAGTGGCTGAAAAGACCTGTCCCTCCTGTACCACCACTTATTTCCAGAGTGTCACAGGCATGCAAAGCTCTGTGAGGGTCTGGCTCTCTCACTCTCTCTCTCTCCCTGTCTCTCTGGTCCAAAGAACTTCCAAATTCTGACACAGAGCAGAAAGGAGACTTGTTTTAGCTGTAGCTGTGATTTCAAATGCCCTGTTGAGTGGGGCTGACGCCGTTGTAGAAAGCTTGCTAGAGGCTGGCCAGGATGTGGGGTTTAGGTTAATGCAGCTGCTTGGAATTCTCCCTTGGAAATACATACTGGGTTTTTATTGACTTGGAAAACCACCTTAAATAACTAAGCACCTTTGGGATCCACTGTAGCCCTTTAACTGTATAAAGACTTCTTAGTTATTTTTATCTCTAATTCCAACATTTACCCATTAATTCCAACATTTGCCCATTCATGTGGGTATGAACTAACCTATTTCAACCTATTTTTTATAAGTATTTCAAGTGCTTTTCTAGACAGTACAAGTTCCTGGTTTTAGGAACTATACCTCTTGTTGTAGATGACTTTTACTAAATCCCTTAAACATAGAGAAGTCCAGATGGGGATTACATACACCAGCCTACACACTAATACAGAAATGCTATCTCAATAAATCAATAAATGGCTTTCCCTTAAGACTTAATACTCCTGTGATTTCTCTGTTTTAAAAAGTTTTGGATTTATTAAAATTACTGCTAATTTGCATGTGCAATTCTCCTGTTGTATTCTCTTTGAAATCTAATGAAAGACTGTGCAATTAGCAAAGCTCTTTTTCAGTAATAAGTTCATTTTGTCTTCTTGCAACAATATTGAAGAAAAAAATCGCTGTTACGGGATACCATGGTGCAAATCTTGTGCAGAACACTGTTAATACCTGTATGGAAAATATAAAGTCTCATATTTAAACCCACATTTGCTGTTTGCCTCTATGTGAGAGCATCTGCTGACTCCAGGAGGTGCTTTTTTCTGGGGGAAATCACCTGGTTTGCAGGTGTAACAATTTTGGTGAACTAGTAATCTGACTATGGTGGAGCAACTTGGTTCTTACCATTTCAAAGCAATCTCATCAAATTCCTGCACCAACTATGCTTTTGATGTACTTTGGAGAACTCAGAACCAGCAGGAAAAGGTATTTTTTCCCTAAAAGGATCCCTTCAGGATCAGAAACATGAGGACAATAAAATCCTTTAGAATCAACATTTTTCCTTTCCCCAGATTCAGAGCTTTTAGTGTTTTCTGCAACACCTGTCCACCCGCCTATATTGGATAGAAGTATATTTACAACCTAGAGAAGCAGAACAAGGCATTAGCAGATAACTGTCCTTAATTCTGTAATTAAAGACATCCAGTCCTGGCTGTAAGGGTACTATGAAAATAACCAAACAGCTAAAATACCTGATTTTAGCTGTGGAAAAAGATCTTTATTAAACCTGAAGAATTCATCCAAGTCTTGATCATGATGGGACCTTCAAGGGTGAGGTAACCTCTCCAAGGTGGAAGGAGGTTTCCTCCCTGAAGATTGCTTGACTCAGCAACCATCCACACACCTTGTATACCCACTTTCTCAGCCCATTGAATGCAGTGATGAAAACTTGGTGTTATTTGACCTTTTCATCTGATTAAAATGCTTCGTGCTGGGATTAGCTGAGTTTGGACACCACCGTGGCATTTTGAATTCAGGATGACTATGTAATATCAATTAAAATGACAGTGACAGGGCTTTTCTTGTACAACTCTTTAATACAAGCTGTAAGACACAGAGGGGCTTGGTGCTTTCTTTGTGGATCGTTTCTTTCCTACTCTCTGTATTTTCAACTGAGGGGACACGGTCCCCTGCCAGTAGATGCAGGCTATTTAAATGCTCCATTGGAGAGGGATTAAAGTTTATGCAAGGTCACTGGGGATGTGATAATTATAATCACAGGTTTTTGGCTCCACAATGACAGCCATTTGTTATTTTCGCTCGAGTAATTCCTGCAGCTTGGAGCTGTTGACAAGCGTGCACTGATTTACTGGCCCCCCCAGGTCCCAAGGCAGTGTCCGCTCTGAAGTCTGACACCTCTGCCTGGCTCCTGCTGCTTTCAGTATCTTTTCTGCTGCGAGCTGCAATACCGACTGAAAATTGGAGAAAAATATTGTGTTAGTTTATAATGGGATCAGAGAGAGAGAGAGTCGTAGGGTTGCTGAGTTTGTTACTTCTCTGCAGCTTCCCCACTCTCCTTCCAGGGCTGAGCATTTGTTTCTGTGCTGTGAGGGGATTAATAAACTACTGATATGATTTACAGTGAGAGACCATCGGAGTATTTTTGTGGTGGAGAGGCCTTGAGAGCTTGGATGCAAAGATCAAGAGCAAAAAAAATCCATTCTTTTGAGCAGCAGATCGCCCTTCTGTCTCTTCAGCCTCCTCGTTTCTCTTTCCCTTTCTTTTTGATTTATGTTGCCTTATTTTGTTTGTTTTTGCAATCAGAGGTAAGAGCATTTTAATATATATAAAATGGTGATAAATTGAGAATAGCTGATGGGTTAGGGCCGATATGACATTTGTCTTTATGGGTGGAGAGATTGATAACTCATGAGTGGCATGAAAAAATCAAGCAAAATCACTTAATAGGGAATCTATTTTTTGGAAGAGCATTTTTCTTTTGTGCAGGCGCATGACTGCCGTGATAGCTCTTTATATTTTGTTTATTCAGCTTATCTGTGCTTTCCCCAAGCCTCCAATTTCCTTGGTCCTTTCCCTCTCTAAAACATCCCCACACTCCCAATTCACATTCCATGCGTTTAATACATGACCTTTCTATCTCTCCTGCTGAACCTTCAACACGATCTGGTTCCTTGTCTACAGCTCAAACTCCCTTTGCTCTTCATGAATATCTTTTTTTCATGAATAAATTCTTCTACATCTGGTCCACCATCTGTGCTCTCACTTCTGAGCACAAACCAGAAGTCCAGATGTCCCCAGAAGAAATGATGGTAGAGGGACAATTGGGAACTCAGTTTGATGCCAGATGAGCATACTGATGTTATAATTTTCACAAGATGCCTGAGAGCTTTGTCTGATAAACTGTCCATGCCTGGGCCTGGAAGTTTCCCCCAGCCTAGCACTGTAGCCCTCTTTCTTTCTACTCCAATGAGCTGCTTTTGGATTTGTGTCTGTTTTTCCCTTGACACTATTAATCCTCAGACTTTTTGCTTCTGCCTCTTTCTCAGTACTTTACCATCTAAGGCTTTTTATAAGATCTCACCCACTTATCTGCAGAGATTCTTGGCACTGGTGTTTGGACAAAATATTCCTTTCTCATCAGCCACCTCAAATTTCCCAAAGCTACCTTGCTTTCATTTGCTCAGAATGACTTTATCCCAGGGAAGTAGGCAAAGAGGAAAGTCTGGCCATCCCTGAATAACCAGTATTCTATCTCCAAGTCTCAGTTTTACTCCCACTCAAATATCTTGCCAGCTTTCTGCATGGTTTCCATTCAGTGTTCCTCTTCAAAGTAGCAAATAACTTCCTCATTTCTGATGTGAGGAAATAATTCTTCTTTTCCAGTCAGTTGTACCTCTGGAGAGGTTCTGGCATCACTTATAAGTGTTATATTCCTCTTGACTCTGCCCTCACTCCAAGGTGGCATTCTTTTGAATTTCTAGTGGTGGGTTTAAGACACCTTGCTCGCTTTTCAAACCTCATTCCCTTGACATCCACTCAGTTTCTTCTTTTGCCTCTTCTTTCTAGTATGTCTGGGAGTAAGAGGCATCCAGGAAAGTAGTGGAGTCACCATCCCTGGAGGTATTTAAAAGACATATATCTGTTGTGCTTAGGGACATGGTTTAGTGGTGCCCTTGGCAGTGCTGGGTTGATGGCTGGACCTGAGGATCTTAAATATATTTCCCAACTTTAATTATTTTGTGAGTATGGACTATGTATGCTCAATAGAATTCTTCATATTCTTTATTCCTTTAACCCTCTGCTCTTTGTCTGTTGACTGTTTCTACTTAATGTTGTGCTATAGTTCCCGTAATTTGATTTCTATACACATGGATTTTCCTCTTCTGGATATGTTTTATCAATATGAGTATGTCACCCAAAAATTTCCTATCTCAGGTCATGAGTCTGTTCTCAAGGTGACTTACCCTTGAAGGTTAATTAACATTTTTCTCTCATCTCCAGTTTCACCTCCAGAGCAACAATAACATTTTTACTTATTTAAATCCTGCTTCAGCAAAGATCCTTATTTGTATTATTACTTTCTGAGCTATTGTAATCTTCTATGTTTATCTCAGCCTGCAAACCTGGCCCCATATCACTGTGAGCTAATTGAAAGCTCTTGCAAAGTTGAGGAAAGTTTAGGAGAAAGGAAGGTTTGCTGTGTCCTTTTTCTTCCAGCAAAAGTGAGCAAATTCCCTGGTATCATGTAGAGGTGTCTCTGCCAGAGGCATCAGCAGAGCCCACCTGTAAGACATGTCAGATCTGAGGTCAGGTGGGAAGTCACTGGTCTTCTCTGAGTTTGTACTTGCAATAAAATAAAATGAAAACTTTTAGGAATTTAAAGCGAGAAACTCTTCTTAAAAAGTGGAAGTGTTCCACCTGAAGCAAAGTATTTATGACTTAAGCAAAACTGTCTTCTCCAATGCTACATTATTACACATAGAAGTTAATGTTGAGGAACAAGGACCTGCCATTGTTGTTGCCATTTTGCATTGCAAAATAACTATATTAAGAACATTATAACTGTAAAATGAATCTTTATGTATTCTAAGACTGTTTAAAACAGTGAATTAATTAGTACCTGTGAAGTAGTAGTGTTTTCATCTGGGTAAAAGGAACCACAAGCAAGGGGTTTAGTGGCACTGGCATTGGTGCTATTTTGTGTTGCACAGTTCCTCACCAGGCTGTTCGTGGGCTGCAGCCTGAAACGCTCTCAGGAGCAGCCTTGGCTGCCTTTGCTTGCTCTGATGCAAGAGCAGAGCTGGAAGCAGGAGGCACAGGTTGCCCATCACCACCATCAAGAAAACAGACATGTCAGCAAAGTTCCAGCTCACAAAAACCCTTCCTTTTGGAGATGAGTGCTCAGTGGGGAGGTTGGACAGTAGCCTGAGCGGTCTTGTAGGCTGGAAGGGAGCCTGCACCTCAACCCTGAAAGCCAAAGGGTAGGAGCTGAAGGATAGGAATGATCAGGGAATAGGTGTCAGGAAGTCACTGTGGTAGGTGAGAGGGGAGAATGGGAGAAGGAAATGCAGTAGAAAGTGCTTTGAAAACGTGCATGTGTGCATGTCCAGTTCATGGGACAGCATTCATCCAGGTCATGAACATCCAGTTCATGCTTTCAGCATGAAGCAGATATGGGATGATATGTCTCGTGTGAGTTACGCAACTTGCTTTTCTTCCATGTATTTGGCCAGCTAAAAATGTCACTGCAAAAAACCCCCACAACCTATTTTTCTGCATTGTGGACCATTTTAAAATCTCGTGATTTTTGGGGCTGACTTGTATGACTTTTGGTGCAAGGAAAGGAGAAAGTTCTACTGCATGTATGTGTCAGACATACTGGTCAAGCTATTTCCCAAATACTCCTAAAATTCAGAACAAATTGGAAAAATGCAATGTGCTCCGTGTTCCATGTGTTCTGCTGCATTTGGAAAAATGACTTTATTGAGCACTGAATTATTGCAGGAATTCAACCAACTCTTATTGCACCAGCAAGTGGTAACAGTGCTGTAGTCAGCTTCTCTTGCTTTGTGGATGTTCTTTTGCTGCTTTTAAGGCATTTTAGTTTTAGGTGGCAAATACTCAAAGAAAGCAGATTTGTGGCAGCATCAGCATGAGATGACTTGGGATTTGGCAGCAGAGACAGATAAAAGAATAGCTTGGAGGTGAACTTCTCTTTAAGATCCTGGAGGATGAATTAGGTAAATAACTTGTGAGTTCCACAGGTATGTAAATGTCATTTTGGCAAATTCTCCTTGTGCACAAGTGGTCAGTGAGTGCACAGTAGTAATTACTAGCCTGTCTCCCAAACATCCAACATACAATTATCTGCATGAATCAATCATGTGTGGAAAAGATGTCAGTTTAGGCTCTGAAAGAGTGCTGTGTTCTGGTATTTTAACAGTAACATTATATGTAGGAAAAATGAGGGTCAGATCATCAGAGATAAGTGCTGAGCCGCACTTTAGCTGTACCATGGACCAACAGGAACATGATTCCACTTTTCAGTATATAAAAAGCTGTTATCAAGAGCACTGTGATCGATTTCTTCTGTTGAACCTCATGCTCAGCAATAATTGATTAGGAAGTAATAGACTTAAATGAACTGAAGAAAATTTAAGATTTACTTTAGAAAGAACTTTCTAACTGTAAGGAGTGGTAACAGCGCAACACCTGAGTTATTGAATCTCCATATCTGCAGGCTTTCACTTTCTTATAGTGAGGAATGATGGGATACCTGTTCCTGGATTGAAACAGATAAAAGGGGTAGATTATTTATTTTTTCTTTGCCTTGTTTAATTCCTGCAATCATGATCTAAACTTAAAAATAATAGTCAGTACCTTTCTCACCTCCTAACCTTCCATGTACGAAGTTCTCTACTTTTTGTTCCCTGACTGCCACCCTTTTTAACCTTTACACGGGTTCTTCACCCTTCTCTACTGTTTTTGTAGGTCTAGTTCTGGGAAAATGATGTTTGGTCCAATTCTACTTCATTCCCCAGGGCAGCTGTGCTGGCAAAGAAAGCCTTCTACCAACTCCATAGTCCTGAGTGATACAGTGTAGATGAAGGGTGCTATATAAATGTAAATTTCAATTCATTCCCTTCATTCATTCAACAAGCTATCAACACAACCTTGTCATTTCAATTTTTCACACTTTTTTGTGGGGATCCTCTGTCTCGGTGAAGTCTCATTTCCTCAGCCCAGTGCCAAAGGTGACTAGGCTGTATTAGAATTTACAGTCACTCTTTTTTAAGTGGTCAGATGTAATGAGAAACAGGAGGAAGCCAGTTGCAGCCTTTTCCAACCTTTCCCTTGGATTCATTAGCCAGACCCCAGCTGAACAGGTAGTGCTGCCACCTCCACCACTGTCCAAGTATGTGCCCCATTAGCTGTATTTTTCAAACATTGGTAAGTGATATACTTTAACACTGTTCAACATAAATACTCAAAAAATATTTACATAGAAGTATTTAGAATTAAAACCCCACATGGTGGGGAGGGAAATGCATTACAGGAGAATTAACTTTCACACTACCACCCCTTTTGCAATACTGACAGAAAAAAAAGATACTTTTTCTTTTGCCATTCTGCCTAAGACTTTTCCTCCCACAGATAGTTTGAATATAAATTTTGCAGGTGAAAGTGTCCTTGTATGTACTTTCATAGACTTTTGCTAAGAGTTACCTGTTCTTACATCAGCAGCAGCTTCCCAGGTAGTTAATATTAACACATTCAAGAAGAAAAGGATGAAAAAGGTCCTTCCACAGTCCCCTATTATATTCTGGCCATTTCATATTTCTACATTGTTGTCTAAGTGCAAAAGAGCCCTCTGGCTGTTAAAATATCATTTTCACTGATATGACTGGCCATTATTTAACTTTTACAATATTTTTTGAGTCTTTTTGCCCTATGTCACCTGTCTGCACCTTGTCTTTTGACATCCTTCCAAACACTTTTAAACTACCCCACTAAACATAGTTTCACACCAAATGGAGTTTATCCATTTGTCCTTACAAAGGACAACCAATAATAACATAATATAACATAATGTGTATGTGGGTTGGTCAATTTACAGCCCTTTGTGGAAGTTGCACAATTTTATCACAGAAGTGTGTGTTAATATCACAAGAATCCACAGGGAGAATGCAAATATGGAGTTAGAAATACTTGATTTTGATCTGCTTTAGACAGTGTCTGCTTTTCAGAATAGAATTTCTCTGCCATCTCCTAGAGACACTTTTCCAACATCTTACTTCTGGGCCTTACAGAGTTGAAAATTATCTTCTTATTTGTCTTAACCTCTCATGCAATCTCCCCTTCTGTCTCTGCCTCTTGCATTAATTTTTTTTCTTTACATTCTCTTAGCTTGCTTCTTCAATCTTTCTAGTCCTCCTCTCTATCTAATGTTTTATAGCTTGCATATGCCTCTTTCTTAACCTTAATTACTCTTTGCACTTCCTACTCCTAGTGTATTTATTGCTTGATAGCACACACAAGCCTTGGCGTATGTTCATTTATCTTTGAATGTTTCTCATTTGCCTTTGGTTCATTTGGTAGCAGTTGTGTATCTCAGCTCGAAGGCTGTGGGTTCAAGATTCACCCCAATATTAGGAGTGTTTTTTGGGGCTTCATTCTGCAGTGAATTTACAGGGCTTTTTGATACCACACTGGTGATTTCAGGCAATACCTTCCAGATTTCTTCTGCACAGCTCTGCTGCTTGCCAAGTTACCCTGGGAGGTAAAAGTTAAAGACTCTACTGCATTTTGTGGAAAGAGTATGAAAACTGGTTGTCTTGGTTAGTACTTTGTAAACAAAATATTTCTAAGGCCATCACTGTACATGTGAGTTATTGTAAGCTTCTACATTTGGTGATTATTAGAACCCTGTGGCATTTAATCAGGACAATTAAACAGTCTGATAGTTGTTTCCTATGTAGGGGTGTTGCAAAGAAATTAGTAATTTATTGAACTCTTTAAAAGGCACCAATGTAGGGATAAGAGCCTTATATGTTAATCTTTTGGGCTACCTGGTGTTTATTAAAAATAAACCTTGATTCAAATTACAGTGTGGGTATTGGACTCACCATATTTTCATTTGCTAATACAACAGATTGATGCTCTGCCTTCTTAAAGCAACTTCTAATTCATAACACTCTTATTAAAATTTTCAGACTTACCTGAGTTTAGAGCTACCTCCATGATTTTATATCAGTGCAATCAGAACCATGAGCAGTTTTACTTCACACTAGTTTGTAATAGTAGACAAGATGGAGGACCTGAAATGGTCTCATTCTCAGTGGTTTTTGTTATTTATAACTGCCTCTGACCCACCAGGCTTTTTTCCCCCTCCTATGCCAGCAAGCAATATTGCTAAGTTCTATGCTCTTATGATGAGGTTGGTTTATAACAATATTATGATTTTTTTCTTTAAAAAAAAAATAATAATTTCCTTTGGGTTCTTTTCTGAAGAATTCATCTTTGTGCAATTCATTGTCACATTTGCACGCTAACCTCTACCTCTGGTTGGAAAGGGCATAACTGGAGAAAAGATGCATTACAGAAAATTGCACCATAAAATAGCCATCCATATCCTGGTCAGATCCATGTCTGACAAAATGGTATGTAATGTTCATGGCAGGTGGATGTTAACTAAGATTCGCTACGCAGTTTTGGATATGTCTTCTCTGGATTTTATACTGACTTCTATGGGAGAAGAAACATGGATTTAAAGTCACAAAATTAGCGGATCAAGAACGTCAATTGCTACTCCTCATTATGCTACTGCTGTTCACTGTCCTTGTAGAAAGCCAGTGGAAATCTGATGAATATATTTTTAATTATGTTTTGTTATAGTAAATGACACCAAAACTGCCTCTGATGATGCTACCCATCAATTTAGTGGAAGATAACCCATGGAAACAAAAATAAAAACTGAGTTGGAAATCTACAGCTGATTTATAAATTGTCTGCTAAAGGCAATTTGCTCTCTTTGTCTGCTGCATTTACCCAATTGCTGCTGAAACTAATTGCTCTTTTCTGGGCATTCTTTAAAGGAAAAAAGAAATCCAATGCCACACAGCAAAATAAACAAAAATGTGTGCCAATGTGAAACAGCAAATTGTAATCAGAGCTCCCTGCTAATTATCGGCCGCTTATCGGAGAATCGTGTCCAACACGCAAATGTAATTGCAAATGACAACACGGACACGGCTATGACAAGCACAAGGTGGAACATTTTCAAGTGCATAGAGAACTCTGGCAGTGTCAAGGTCTTTTTCAGGTCAGATCCCCAGCAGCTGATCTAGTTCTGTGCTGAGGGTGATTCAAAGGTTAAGTCTTATACCAAAGGGCTGTTCTGGTCAGACACATAATTGGAATAACAAAGTCAATATATGTTGCTGGTTGTGGGACACAATCTTCATTTGATCTCTCACACGGCAGATTAATTAAGTGTTATCAATTAATGGCCTGGTAAAAGTGAACACCCTGTTAGTCAGTTTTCCAAGTAGTGTCAAGCATATGCAAGCCCTGGGGGGAAGGAGAGGGTGGAGGGAATCACCCCTGAATGGCACCACTGCTTTCCAAGAGCTGGAGAACAAAAACAGCAGGAATATAGATTGCAAATGCAAAACTAAATAATTATAGATGTTTGCCATTGGTTCTCTTTTTACAGTGGCTCTGAGCATTGAGTGGAACTGTGTTTGTTTCAATCAGGCTCTCACCAAATCCTTTTGTGAGAAATACATTATCCTACCCCAGTACCTGTCAAACTGAAGCAAGCAACATGAGGGGCTGGGAGATGTGATGCCTTTGAGCACCGAGGGACAGTACCTGGAGGAACAATATGATGGCCTTCCTTCACCCTGCTGTGACTGCTCAGGTGAGCAAGTGCTCATTGGTGTCAAAAATTGATGGTGCTAATGTATAGGTTTGCTGTGCCTAGGGTGCTCACCCAAGAGAAGTAGCAAATGTGTTTCTAAGCTTGGGGTAAGGAATAGCTCTTTGTCTGATGTTTCTTTGGTTTTTTTTCCTAACCTATCTAATAAATTATGCATTTCTAAGATTTTAGGAGTTGATTTGCAAAAATGGAACTAAATAAGTGCATGAAAGGGTCTAATCCAAACTGTATTTATTGGAGAAGTGTTTTGGGCATAAAGCACTGAATCTTCAGCCCACCCAGCAACAGCTAATAAAAATTCAAACAGTCTTTGCTGCTCTTCCTTATCAAAAACCTGTTTGATTTTGCAAGTGCACCCCCAGAACTTGCTCAGGTTTGAAAAGGCATTCAGGTTGCCTTCAAATACAAACTGGAGAGTTACCTTACTTAGAAAGTCTTTGTCTAAAAGGTGTTTGTCAAATGTTATCGATGGCTCTTCATGTAAATTTTCCTGATGGGTGTAATGCCTTTTAGGAATTTGGGGTTTTTTTAGTCCATACAACAACAACAAAAAAATAGGCTTTGTCTCCATGTATTTCAAGTACTGGTAGAGATGTCTTAGTGGCTGCACAAATAGATGGACTTGGCTTAGAACAAAGCTCTTTCTCTTGTGAGGTGAAACACAGACACCATTTTATTTTTAGGTAGTTTCACATGTTGCACAGTGATGCTTCAGTTACAGGTATCCTACATTTTGTGCAAATATTTGGGGAGAGGAAAAACCAGAAGCCATTTCAGACCAGAAGGAATCAGATCTGACATGTTGCCTGCAGAAGGTTGGGCTGAAGAATGGGAAGACTTCTGGGTTTGGGTTTTTTGGTTTTTTTGGCTTTTCAGTAATTGCATTTGTTGTTGGAGATTTTTCGACCAATGAGTGGATATAATTGTAGAGCAAAAGAGGTTCTAGTTGTCAGATGATAAAAAGGATGTAGCAGCTAATGGTTCTTAACACATTTTTCAGCACCCTGTTTATCTGTCCTTTTCCTTTCTCTGAATTTTGCCTGTTTTACTCTCATTAAATTGTGTTGTTTCCTCTGCATCCTTGTGGGTTTGAATTTTGCGTGCCCTGCTTCCTGATTTTGGAGATTTTCCAAGATTTTGTGATTCCCCCAAAAGCCTTGTGTTGGATGTCTTTCCAGAGTTTCTGGAGATCTGTATTTTGAATCATGGGTGCTTAGCACATTTTGTAGGATCTGGCTATTAGGACCTGCTCAGCTGAATGGGTTGCACAGAGCCTTTACTGCACCCTCTGAAGAGAACAAAAAGTTTGAAACATTCCCTGCACCCAAAGAGGGGGGACCCAATGGCAGGCCTGGTACAGTTATCCATACCCACCATGGGCAAAGATAAATCTGGGGCTAGCAAGCCAGTAGAGTTAGAACATTCTAAACTGTCTAATTTAAGGGTTTGGATTCTCTGATGATGGTCTGAAGCAGAACATATCCTCCCACCACACAGTGGCTTCTCTAAGTGATTGATGGCCAAGCAATGGCAGGAGAATGGTTTCATCACAACTTTTCTCTGTAAGACAATTCAACTCTTGCTAAATTGCTTACCTTTACAGATTCTCTATAACAATTTTGGTCAGTGAGTAATGTACATGCTTCACCATAATTTTCATTATATTTCTTGATAGAATAATTTGTAATCAAATAATTTCTAAAAATGCACTTCCAAGTTGCAGCTCTGTTTTTAAGGCAGAATAATCTTCCTCAGTTTTGTCACCATGATTAAGCATCTCAGTTTATTTCATGTATTTTTTTTCATTCTTTTACTTTACCACAAACAAAAGAAACAGTTCCCCAAACCTTCACTTTTCAAAAATATTTTGACATGTGATTTACTGAAGTTATCTGATGAATTTCAGAAGAAATATGTCTTCTTGCCTTCCTATAATACTATGTGTAATAGCTGTGACTGTCTGTGTTTTTCCACATTGATAAGATGAAGAATGTAGAATTTCTGCAGTTACCATTTGTTATTTGGGACAAAAGGGATAATAATACCTTTTTCTGTAGCATTTGCCACTTTGCTGTGCTGCTTACAGCATACTCCTTCTCCCTGCTGTTGGCTTCATTGGCCATGTCCACAAGGCAGAATCTGTCAGTAGCCAGATAATGTTGTCACCTCTGCAAACATGTTTCCTTCTGACATTTCACTATTGATAGAGAGAATGGCTGGAGCTGGAGCATCAGTGCACAAATTCCTGCCATACTGCTGTCAGGTTGTCCAGGTTGGAATGAAAATCAGATGGGGACAATGTGGGTAGGGGCTTTCTCCCTGTTTTACACAATGGGCTAAGTTGCAGGTGGATGCATTTCCAGTATTGGCAGAGCAAAGCCAGACTCACAAGTCTTTGCAGGTGGTTGAGGTAGGAAAATACTGAAGGCTGGTGCCAGGCACGTTATTAGCAATTGCAGAGTCCTACAGATGCTGAAGTTTGCTGTTGCTGAGCCCCTGGAAAAGGCTTTGCAGCCAGTAAGCAAAAACAACAGGCAGCAATACCAAAATCCTTTTGTTGGAATGTCTTACAGGTCTTAAATTTATGGTGTCATGGTGGGTTTTTTGCCAAGAACTTCCACATATTAGGATAGGAAACTTTCTGTTAAGCTTCTCTCAACAACCTTGTCTGGGATCCTGAGCTCCAGCTGAAAAAATGCTCCACTGTCATATTTTCTGGACAGTTTGAGGGATGCTTTTTGGAAATAAGCATAGGAAATAGTTGATGCCTTTGAGTGAAGCCCTTGACCCTTGCTGCAAGCAACTGCTGAGTCCAGAGCATTCCCTTTCTCAAGCCACTTCATGGGTGAGGATGCTCCCTCAGCATCTGATGTGTTCCTTTGAAATTACCAATAAAGGAAAGTTTTTCCAGTGACATGAGAAGCACTGTTCTCCATGGCAAAGAATATCACAAAAGGAGGATTTTTATACTGTTTAAGCAGGAGACCCTTAACTTAGGATTCTTACTGTCTGTCACACCTTCTCTGTTTTCTACTCTGCCACATCACAGCCTTTACTACAAATACAGATATTTTTTAGGAAAGTAAACCTCAGTCTTCTTATTTTTGCCTGAAGCAAATGGATTGGCAATGTGAGCAACACAGAAGTTCATCTTTATGCCGACAGCACAAAGACCTCCCTTTCAGAGCCGTGCAAACCTCTGACTTATACACAGAGCAAAAAGATGGACAAAAAGAGAGATAAGGTCTTATGATGCAAAGCAACATCTCCTATATTCTGTTTATCTGAATTTTTTTTTGATTGCTTCAGCAAGGTCAGATCCTGCTGCCAAATTAGAAATTGGCAGTTTTAATTCATTTTCTACCAAGAAAGCTGGATTTTTGATAGGAACTTTATTTTTGAAAGAAAGACTTAAATATGCCAGGCACAAGTTCTGAAAGTAAAGAGTGAATATTTCTTTTCCAGTACCTAAAGGAATGTCTAACCATACTCTGACAAAACCTGCTTTGGTTCAAAGAAGCTCTGCTACCTGCAGGCACCTATCTCAGTTGTGGTAGCTGACTGCTTGTCTGAATATGTACAACTCCATAGCACACAGGTTTTGGAAAGTAATTATTGCCCCTAACGAACTGGCACGTATTTGTACTGCAAAAAATTATACCATTTTAATAGAAAAACAACCCAACATCTCACATTCCTATTTATTCCTAGGAGTATCCTCTGAACAAAGGGTTTCACTGATGCCACTGCTGCTCTTCTTGAAATAAGATGCTATTTCATCCAAGAAATACTGGGAGAATCACAGTTAACCCCTGCTAGCCACTCCCAGCTGTGCTTTGGCAGAATGAGGAGGCTGCATGACTCAATAGCCACTTTACTTCATCTTGTTCTTGATGGAAAGAACAATGATGCAATGATGTAGAGATGTCCCTCATCTCCAATTTTGGGATGAAAACTGGAATTTAAGACGAACAACATTTTTTTTACTGGGAATGAAACTACTGTACCATTAGGAAGAAAAATTTCTCTGGTATCCTTAAAACTACACTGGAAGTGCAGAGCTACAGTTTTTCTGTGCTGTTGAAGTGCTCTAAATGTAGATAGAACCTGAAGTTACTTCCCAAGCTGATTTGCTTAAACTTTTGCAAATGCCTTTCTGCAAACTCTTACACAAATGTAAACCTTGCATGTATTGCTTCAGCTTAAATGGATTCCTTTCTGAATTAAGCCAAATTGAAATAAGCCGGGTTCAAATTGATTTAATATTGTCCACGTGGATTTGCAGTGGTGTGACTAAATTGATTTAAGAGCCTTCCTTCAGTTAAATGAATGCAACTTTTCTTACAGTAGGGTCTAAGCGTTTTGAGATCTGGGGCTAAAATTCAGTTTTCCACTCTGTGTTCCAAGAATCCCACTTGGCCTGTCTTGCCCTCCAACAGTCTGAAGTCTTACATCAATACAAAATATCAGTGTCCTTTTACATAACTGTGTATTTTGTGTTCTGATTGATAGAGAAAGGTAGTATTGTACAAGTAACTAGGAAAAAAAAAGAAATTTTAATCTTAGTGTTTTGACTGTGGCAGCTTTTAATTAACAATCAAGTGACAATGACCAAACATAACAGAAAGGATGCGTAACTTCTAAGTAAAATAGATGTGGTCAGACTAATGATACAAACTACCTCTTTAATTCTGTATTCTGAATACACACAAATCATTTAGATTTCTTATGCTTTGTTGTACTGTAAGGGGAGATGCACCTAGTTTAATTGTGTCCCATTGATTTTTTTTACCTTTTGTGAAATAAGCCTTGTTTGGCATAATGAAACTTTTGTTTTCTGCAGCTCTTCTACATTGTCTCTTTTAAGAAATTCACCATTTACTCCTCTGCACTGAGCAAAAATCTTTCCTTAAAAATGAGGAAAGCACAATACCCTCTATTTCTGAAATCATTAGAATTGACTTTTAGACAATCAATGTGTTAAATGATGTAATTATCCAATGGTCCTTTCCCCACTTAAACCAGTTTGAAAGTTAAAGGTTTGTTTTAGATCAATTCCAACCACTTTGTGTGCAAATTGCACAACTGCCTTTTCCTTAACATATCTCACAAATCCAATAGTGGCGTGTCCATGTAAAATGGTTCTCTGATGAGTAATTCTGTGTGGGAATATGAACTTGTCTAACGATGGAGAAAAGCTCTGGCTCTTGAACATAATATTTTAAAGCCAGACCTAGGTGAGGCAGAAGTTACTGGCAATGATTCCACTGATTTAGGAACTGTAAATCTTCTTTTGTAGGTGTAGAACACAGAACGTTTTTGGGATGGTCTTAGACTCCAGGGCTCACTTTGTAGTGTAGATGCAGTGCCTGCATTTGACACCAAGCCATGGTGTGATAAATGTCACCCTTAGAGTCATCAGCCTTCTTGGCAGAAGGTCACTTGGTTCCTCAGGAAGGTGCTTGGGCCACAGCCCAGCCATCCCCAAGGACTGGCGCTGTTTCAGTCATCCTCAGAGAAGCTGCTGGAGGCTGTCAGCTCTGGTACCAGACCCATGAGGCACCTGCAGCCATCTGAAGCAGCATCAGGAGGGCATGTGGGATTTAGCTGCATTTTGACTGGAGAAAGGGAGACCTTGCTGAGGGCTCTGGCTGTTCTGTTCTGCTGCAGCAGCTCAGGCGTGAGGTGCTAGGCTGCTGCTACAGGGTGAGTGCAGGAAACTGTGAAGAAGGCTGTCAGCATGACATTTGTGACACCAGGTGAGTCCACAAGGAATGTGTCTAGGCCAGTAATGTCCCAGCCAGGTGAATTTCCCTGGTGTAGCTCCCTGGGGAACAACAGAGAAGTGGCCCCTGGCTGGCTTTACCACCCGGTCTCTTCTCTCCTACCTCCCCACTGGCAGGAGCTTTTCTATGGCAATGTGAGCTCTTAGTGCAAAAACTGCCCTGGCTTGAGCAGGTTCCAGTCTACTCCCAGGTGCCACTCAGATGCAACTGGCAACAGGACTGCTGAGTGGTGAAAGCCCACATTACATGGTGGGCTCACACGTGCAGAATCCTTAGTGCAGCACAAAGCTTGGTCTGAAAAGAGAATGTCCCCACCTTAACATCTGAGACAATGCAGGGATCTGTGTGCCACAAATTGCTTTAGATGATGGGAAGCTGTCAGTTAATTAGACATTAAGAACTAGGTGCAAATGAGGGAAAAATAATCTGGAGTTAAAAATATATGGTGCTCATTGTGTATTTTTTTATTTATTTAGATTTTGTTATTGAAACGTGAC
Source organism: Polioptila caerulea (assembly GCA_013397295.1). Lineage (NCBI taxonomy): Eukaryota > Metazoa > Chordata > Aves > Passeriformes > Certhiidae > Polioptila > Polioptila caerulea. Next base: position 355,289 of record VYXF01006696.1, on the reverse strand, counting down.
TTGTCAAGTATCTAGTATGTGTCTCATTGACTAAGAGGAATAACCTTCACATTGTGTTTGATGCATTGTAAAGTGAATGCATAGAAGTAAATAATGTGGAAACAAAGATTTTCATGGCTTCATTAGCATAGATGAACAAAGGCCGGGGCCTCCACAATACCCTTGGCTTCAGAGAGTTGTGTATAAAATTAAACCCCAGCCTACCAGGCACATCTTAGAGAGTTGTGTCTGAGCTTGAGTTTGTTGTGCACTGAAAACTCACATCCTTTGCACATGTTACCTCAAATGAAGTATGATGTGCATCTCAACTTTTGTATTTCTTCCTTAGTTTTATGTGGACATTTACTGGATAATCCTAAAATTGCAATAATATCTTGCCCCTCTTTAATAGATATATTAATTATATTTCTCCCCCTTAATGGGCTGCTCACTTTGTGGTTTGGGGACACAAAAGTAAATTTTAAAATCAATTATGCAATTACATATGTAGCAATAACAGAGCACAGAGCTAATCGTCTTTGGGTCAGGACTATAACCTTCTCATAATGCAGGTTTCATTAGGGTGAGGTCTATTATTGCAAAGAATTACAGAAATAATGGGAGTGGGTGTATTCAGCAAGAAATAACAAATGAGGGTCTTTCCTAGATAAGAGAAGCTGTTTGCTGGCTGCAGTGTGATAGCAGGCCCCTATAGTGTATGTAAATTGATAGGGTCAACTTCCTTTGGTGTATGCAATGCACAGTGTACAAGAATTAATTTCCGTATCATCCTGGAGAATGGCAGGAGGAGGGCTTCCAATTATCACTCATCACTGGATACAACTGAGCCAAACTACAGAGCCAAGAGTATGAAAGAGGCTGCAAGGAGACATGTGAGATGGGCTGAACACTCACAGTGCAGCACTCTCGAGGCATTATGTGCTTAATGCTTTCTGTTATCTCCAGGGTTTGCAGCAGAAGTGATAGTTGCCTTTGCACATTGTCTTAGGTGTGCCTTTGAACAATTTGCTTTCAAATATTGTTTGTAAAAAAAAATTTGCTTGACTTGCAAATATTCACGATTCTAGTAAACATGTGAGCTTTGCTTTACAACAGCTGGTAAGATGAGCCTAAACACTTAAATTCTGCCTTTGTTCCACAGTGGGAAGGTGCCTTTTATGCCAGGTAAAGGACATACTAAAAGCATATAAACACCAAAACCTTGAATATTTTTGATCCAGGTAGGGGAGGCTGGTGTTTATATATCTTTGAGGTTCTGGAAGCACACAGGTAATTTAGCATTAATTAATGATCTTATAACCCATAGATGCCCTGCAGCTTCCCCAGCTCCTGACCTACCAGGCCTGGAAACCATCAGAGAATGCAACTTCCCTTCACAGTGAAGCACTTCTTTCTCCTGGTGCACTGGAATGGCAAATCCTCTCCCTTTTCCAGGGTAAAAATGCCATTGCAAGGGGCTGGTAGAGAATGCAAAATCTCTCCTTCAGAGTTTATGCCATGCCTCAGCTCCTTATGGTATCTGTGAGGGGTTAAGGTGCCACACTGGTGGTGTGACATGAGGGCTGCTTAGCCCTGTTTACAGCACAGAATCTGTGAGAGTCACAAATTTCAGAAACCCCTCAGCACAGGGGTTACAGGCCATTGTAAAAATACGAGGAGTGTAAACAAGGATAAGTTTAATTAAATTTTAATAGTCCTTGCTATTAAATTCCTTGCATTGCCTTTCTGTGTTGTCTTGATGAAATGTAACTGCTTAGTTATTACCTGTGGTGTTTGTTAATGCTGCCTCTGAGCAGCATGTGTGGCAAAAATTTGATTTCATATTTAAAGAATTAGTTTTTACACAATGTGTCTGTGATTCCTAGAAAACCTTTAGTTGTTGAAAAGTGATTATTTGAAATAATATTTCCAGGAGTGAATTTACTATCACATTGCAAGTCTATTTTTAACTCTTTGTGGTTAATTAATGAGAATAAAAGAGTCAGTTTTTTTGGAATTTCTGGCAAACTTTCCTTCACTCTGAAATGATCAAAGTGGTGCTTTGGCCAAAAAGCCACAGTCTTCTCTATTGCATCACAATCCATATAAATGGATTCCATCCAGCTAAAAGTCAGGTCTCTCATTTGATATCTGGTGCATTACAGCACCTTGGTGAATCAGCTGAAAGAATGCTCTTAATCTGACAAAACAAGGTGCTCTCCCCAATCTTGGAAACAGCTGAAGTTTAAAAGATGCAATGTGAATAAATAGATTTTTGAAAAGCCAAGCAGCTTAAGGACTTAGAAATGTTAAGTTCAGCAATAAAAATATCTTTCTGTAACAGAGCTTTATGCAGATACACCTGCACATGACAATGTCTATATTAATATTCATAACATAGTTGTAATGATATATATAATTTAGGTTCTCCACCAATATAGGTATGGATTTTACACAACTGTGGTTTATTGCAACAGATAAAAAACATGACTCACAAAAAATTTCTTATTGAAGCCTGAATTTAACAAGATTTAACCCAAGCAACATTTAAATATATACTTAATTTTGAATACATTTCACTGTTCCTTCATTTCAGTGAAATTATTCCCATGCTTAAAAGTGCATAGATATCCACTTGAATTTGGGCCTAAGTTGTTAATTTTCCAACCAATTGATTTTCATTTTCAGTATTAGGCCATAACAAACAGATTTTTTCTCATTGAATGTGAAAAATTAACTAAAATTTAAAGCTGTGATCCTAGTGTTCTGGAGCAGTAAGGTTCAGGGTTTTTCAAAAAGCAAAATTAAAGATACACCCAACATTTGCAGCTCTTCTCAATTGATAACTATCTGCAAATCACTTACTAAACCCACCTCAGCTATAAATGCAGCAAAAATCGCTAAATACACTTGTTTAGAGAGCTGAGTATAACTTAATCCCAGTATCTTTTTATAGCGTCGCAAAATACTTTGCAACACGGAGTCAAGGTTTTCTTTTCTTAAGGTCTTTTTATGGAGAAAGTTAATTTCACTTGGAAGTCAGAGGCCTTACCTCCCCGGCTGCGTTCCCAGCCCTCTGACAGCCCCATTCAGCTGGGCCTGCTGATATGTTGTAGAGATTTGAAAGTAAAGAATTGCAAGGAGTGCAATTTAATCCCAAAGTCATTACCTAAATGCTGAGATAGGATGGGGATTACCACCAATGTAAATGAGATATGAGACAGCCAATGGATTAGGGGACCCTTTCTTTAGGATGACTTCAGCAAATAGGCTAAGATAAGGAAATCTTTGTAATTACATGGAGCTACACTGGTCAATTCTGACTTTTAAATACTGAGGCGCTAGAGAAAAGGAGAAAAACCCTACATATGTTATTCTGTGCAATATTAAGTAATTCCTTTCTGATTCTACAGAATCAATAGAAGAACATCATGCCAAATGAAAAGATGAGGGCTGCCTACATGTCCTTTTGTGACTGGTATCGTTCCATCATTTTTGGTAATATCATTTCCAAATTAAATTTTATGGTCCATTACATACTAGCTCAAACACTTTTCTAATGGAATCTTAAATGGAACTGACTTGCTTTGCGTGGGGTTTGTCTCTCAGTTAAGATGTTATTTAGTTCTAATTATCAGATAATGAACTCAGGAAATTTAATTTTTAATATTTATATGTCAAAAGTCCATTGTACTTTGGTTAAAGGCTTTAAATTAAAAATTAACATGGACAGAATACTAATTGAATATTTTTCCTATCTATAAGAGTGAGAAATGAGTTGCACCATTCCCAGATTAGCTTGTTACACTGCAACTGTTTACTTAAAAACTTAATTTAATCTTCAGAAATAAATCACAAAATAAGGAGATCAGGGAAAATGAGCCTGAGAAGCTTTAGGTATACAAGCTTAAAGTGCATGTCTTTATATGCATCATCTCAATTTCATATCTACAAGGTATCAGAGCATATGCAAATGTCTGTGCATAAACACAGACAAGTTTCCAAGTCATAGTGGTTGTTCTTATGGGTGTTCTCTCTATCAACACTTTCTTTTCTCATTTTCTTTCAATAAAAAATATAAACCAGAATTTTCCAATATTCTTTCACATTTCAGAGCAAGCTGTATAAAATTACTCCAAAAATAGGAAAATTATATTTCTTTGGACTTGAAAGCTTCAAGAAGCATCTGTCCATTTTTATGTCTATCCTCTCTGATCTCTCTGTTATGGTTACTGAGCTGTGCTGTAACTGAGGAAAACTGGGTTCAATTCTGTCTGTTGCAGTCTGTTTGGGTGACCCAGGGCAAGTCTTGTAAGGTGTGGGAAGAAGTCTGTTTCTATGTCTTGATATTGTAACAGACTCTGAGCTAAAGTCTCTGCAAATCAAATACAACATGTATGGAAAGAGACCTTCTTCAGAACAGAGCCACAGCAGAGAGCACACAGCCCAAGTTGGATGGCAGAAAGCACAGAGATTGAAGGTGAGTGTTGATCTTGTCCAAATTAGTGTCTGTCCCCTTTTATTCTCTTTTCTAAAGACAAGAGAGTCAACTTCCCCTTAAGGGGAAAGCCCTTAAGGACTTCAATTTCTCCCCAAGAAAGGGAACAAGGGAAACACACTTTTAAAACTGTCTTTGCTCTGTTTTTCGAGAAGTCTGTAGGGTATCTATCCCTGGAGACACTAAAAACTGTCCTGGAGAGGGCCCAGAACAAACCACTCAAACTTCAAAGCCAGCCCCACTTTGAGTAAGGCGTTGGTCAAGGGGACTTCCAAAGGTCCCTTTCCAGTATTTCTACAATTCAGGTATCTAGGTCCTAAAACCCATATGAAATTTTTAATGTGTGGGATGTAGACTTGTATCAGAAAAGATCCTTTTTTAAACTCACTTTCAAGAAAGCTGGATGTGAAGAATGTCTTCCAATGATATTTACCTAGATATGTGTACCAGGTATTGTTGATATGACATGATGTATGGGTGCAGATGATGTATCACTTTGCATTAAAGAGACTGCAATCTATGTGTCAATCATGATTAAACTACTATCTGACTTCTCTGTAGTCTTGATTTACCAAACCAGTCTTGCAAGCTTCTGTTAAAGAAAAAAACTCAAGACAAACTATTCTTCTTCTCTTCTGACACTAAAAGCAGAAGGAATCTGCTCAGTCAAATTTTGCTGGCAGATACTCCAGATGTGAGTTTATGATACTCCGGGCACTTTACTAGAGTTAGTTTTGATTCATGGCCCTGGAACTGAGACTGAATGTTTTTTCCACAAGAGCTTTGAAAATTAATTGTTATTGAAAAAAATAATTATGCAAACAGGTGATTTTGACTGGCTGAATCTAGAGTTTATTTCCTAGTGTGGTCTTGGATCATGTCAAACTTCAAACCTCGTTCATCATGTCAGACCTTTGTCCACTTTGTCCCTTTAATGTTCTTTCTCAGGCCCCACAGTTTTCATGATTTCCTCTCCCTCTTCTATTAGAAAAAGCAAGATGCTCAGGAGAAGAGCAGACTGAAGCAGTGACACCCTTGGGTTTGCATGAAGCCCCACACATACAAATATCCTGTGTCTCAGAGGTGCTGGGCTGGGTTTTTGGGAAGTACACAGCGCATTATCAGCTGACAAACAGGGGCAAAACCTTTCAGTAAAGTAACCATTATATTCCTGATGGAAAAACATGTTCAGGCTTACATACACACACTGCAATAAGCTGGGATCATAGTGAGGGTCAAATAGAATGATGTGTGCTGTCAAAAAAGCAAGAATTCCATCATGGTTGGGAAGAAGAGTCTGATGAGTCTTTCCCATCAGCAGAACAGAGTGTTCCACTGGCTCCTGGGAAAACATGTTTTGGAGAATATTCCTGAAACAGCAGCTGAAGCAGGCAGGATGAAGAGACTGATGTCTAAGCAGCAGAACATGCCCCAGTAGCTCTGCCACTGTCTTCAGCATAGCCTTGGCTCCACAAGGTCGTGGCACTTGCTTTTCCTTCCCACCAGTCCATGGTAATCTCTCAGAAACTTACCAAGAATTTCCAAGGTGTGCTGGGATCAAAGGAGTTACTCGTTTTAAATCAGCTGTGCGTATTATTATCAGCTGCTGAAAAAAGTGTAACAATGGGAGGAGCCATGAGGAAATAAATGTAGCAGGTGTTGATTATGTTTAGTTAGTTTGTGTTCACTGCTCAGTAGCACATGACCCCAAATCAATGAGTACCAGAAGGATGCAGAAGCATGGAAAAGGCACAGCCTGTTGTAACTGCTCTTGAACACTGCTGTCTGATTCCCTCTNTATTATTATCAGCTGCTGAAAAAAGTGTAACAATGGGAGGAGCCATGAGGAAATAAATGTAGCAGGTGTTGATTATGTTTAGTTAGTTTGTGTTCACTGCTCAGTAGCACATGACCCCAAATCAATGAGTACCAGAAGGATGCAGAAGCATGGAAAAGGCACAGCCTGTTGTAACTGCTCTTGAACACTGCTGATTCCCTCTCATTCCCCCAGCAAGCAAATTTCTTACACCTAATTTCTTTCAAAAATAAATCAAGAAAATTTCTGGAGATGTATGTTACCAATGGACAGATTGTTCATTGTTTTTTAAATTGACTGTATATGCATGTATGGGCATGTGTGTTTCTGATGTAGGTGGTATAATAGAGCTTTCATTTTTTTTTTTTTTTTTGCTTTTTAATTGAATAGCAAATTAATTTGATTAATAAAAATCCTTAGTGGCTCCTGAATCAAATGTGGGCTAAGCATATAAATATAATATCTTTCAAATTGGTCATTTTGAAAATATTCTTCTATTTTTTTTTTCCTTATGTGGCCTTAGGGCTGTAGTGGTAAGATCAGAGTGGATATATGCTGTTCTTAAATGTTTACTTCCCTTCTGAATGGTTAGTTGAAACATTGCCTGCAGGGATATCTTATATTTTGTGGTATTTTTTAGTCTCTTTTAATATTATACTGCACTCTGAACATGTCTAAAATTACACAACTGAAATGATGAATCTGTAAGTAATGCCTGATAAATATCAGATACCTGAATTGAACAGTTTAGCCATGTCTGACTTATTTTTTTCCACTTTTAGAAAGCTCTGTTCCTTTTACTTCTGTGCTATTTTCCTTTTCTTTTAATATGTGCACTGTCTTGACTCCCCAGCACCCTGCTGAACCTGGGAAAAGTTTCAAGCTCCTGGAGTAGGACCCAGATGGATTTTTTTTGGTGACAGGTAAATAAGATACTTCCTTCTTCTTAAAAGCTTAGTCTGGGAGGAGTCATGAGAGAATACAGCAATGAGATAGGAAACCCAAAATAAGAATAGGAAAATGAGGATTGATTGGATATCAAGTTGAGACATATACATGGCATATGCTTAGATCTTTGTCTATGATAGCACCTATGCAAAACCTTGTTTCTCTATTTGCTGTTTTAATATAAAGCATTATTGATCCTTTGCACATCAGTCTTTTGATCTAGTATCTCTTAAAACTTCACCTCTGTGATTCGTTGTGTACATTGGAAAATCTGCATTTCTGTGGGAGCCCTTCTGAGTGAAGCAATAGGCTCCAGTCACTACAAGGCCAGGATATATGTTTTAACAAACCAACAAGTGATCTTTCCATTTTTAACTGATTTGAAAACAGTTGCCTTACTGTTGCTCCAGAGAAGGATGGGTCTTTCACTGTCACGAGGTCACTTTGCAAGTTTTAATTGCTGGGTGCTGTTCTGTCCTTTCATGGCTTTTGGAGTGATAAATAGCACATCAGTTCAAAAGCTAGTCTATATAAACAAGCTTACCTCTGCCCATAGTCTTTAATGAAAAATGAGTTGTGAGTATCATTGTTAATCATGGTAATTGTTAATGTTAAGAGGGCTGGTATTATGAGTTTTCCTATTAGGCTTTCAATTCGTTATATAAAATGAGTAATCTAGGAGCCATCTATAGCATTCTAATTTTAATTATCTAGTGGCTGCATTTCAGACCACCCTTTCTTTATTGAGATTAACAAAACCCTTAGTGTAGTAAGCAGTGTCTTTGGATGTAATTGGGCAAAGTTACTTGAAATGTTCCATATATAATTGTATCATTAAAGATCAACCCATTACACTATGATGTGCTTCCTTCTGGGAATCTTTCAATTCATTTTGATTTAGCTTAGCTGGCTTACATTGGAAATTTTATCCACATTTTTTCAGCTCTTTATTTAAAAACACCCACATTTTAAGTGTGTGAAATAATACAGGGCACATAAGGAAGAGCAGCAAGGGCAGATTTCAGGGCTCACCAAGGCTGGAATTTGAAAAGAAATTAATGTATGGAAAACAAAAGGACAGATGAAAAACAGATTTAAGACCCACGCTAGAACTTCATACAACTCCTTTGACAGCCAGCAGCAGTGTTGAAAATAATTATGAAGTACAGTTTCCAGACAGGAACTCCTAAAAATTTACCACTCTCGAAGCATACCTATTTCAGCTTTGTAGGATGAGCTACATGTGACTGTGTCTTCTCACCATCATTTGAGGTACACTGCTCATTACAGCAGCATTGTGCCCATTTAAATCAATTGAGAGGGTGAACTGCTTTTAATAAATTTGTGTGAATCAGGGATGCAGGCCAAAGTGGCTGGCACCTCCCATTTTCTTACTTTATATTTACATTATATACTATGGCCTAATAAAGTTCTACTTAAGGAAAGGAAGAAGATGCAGAAGGTGACATTTACAGACGTTTACTTTAGAGATAGAATAATCTCTTTTATCTCAAAAATAAATACAAGATTTCTACTGGAAAAGAGGGTGGAAAGGTTAAAGGGGGTACAGTAAGGAATAGGTTTAGGATTTCCCAAAGGGAATAGTTAAATTTTTAAGAAATTTTTCTACACAAACACACAAGGATCTGTTTATCATGGGAGGAAACAGAAATATGTGGGAGCTGAGCATCACACCAAAGGCAGTGGCACTGGGGCAACAAGATATTTATCAGCACACCCTGCTGAGACAAACTACCTGGAAGGGCTCCCAGATGTGAATAAGCTTAAATAGCTTTTCCAATCACATTAAATATTCCAATACAAGTGAGCTGTTAACTGTCCTTTTTATTTATATAATTTGAATTATTATCGACTCAGTAACCAGAAGGCTGGCTTGACTCTGATGTTTGCAAAACGTTAAAAGTTGTTGAATGACATTCTGTCTTCTTGGGTTGATATAAGATGTTTAACTCAGGGCTGCAAATCCATTTATTTCTTGGCAACATTTAGCCATAGAATATGTCTATCCTTTGTTCTCAATGGGAAGTAGTTTTTAGGTCATAGAATAAGGAGTCTCAAACCCTGACTTAAGGTCCTTTGGGGTTGCATTTATTACTATTTTGTCATGGCAAAAATCACCTTCATGAATTATGAGTGAAATTCAAGCAGTGATCCAGGGATTTAAAGATGCTCTGCATATTCACCCACCCCTTTCTTGGTGTGTTCTGAGTTTTACAGCCTGCAGGGTGAGCTGAGTCCTGTTTGTATTCATGAGGATATGGCTGTGTATGGTGTGAGGCCAGCAGTGGTTGCAGCTGACAGTAAAGGGTCTGGTTCTTCCAATGTTCCCACTTTCCACCAGCTCTGGAGAAAATTTGAAGATAGTAGGATTAGTCCTGGCTTATTACAGTGCAAATAAGTTTTGGTGAATGTTCAGGATATCTGTTTAATGCTCCAACCACGACCTCCAGTGAGAAGCTCATTGGCTGCAGACTGAAATAAGACCTGGCCCCAGGCAGAATGGAAAGGGACTTGGTGCTCTGCAACTCCTGTCAGTCCCAGAGTGCTTGTCAAGGTTATGAGTTAAAGATTGATAGTGCTGTGACTGCAGAAGCATTTATATGAGCAGGGAGAAGTCACAACAGGCTCTGGGTGTTACATCCTCTGTTGGCCAGAATGTGAGAGTAGTTGTCCTTCCCTTTTCAAGAAGTGTTATGGAAATCTGTCTACTGTAATTTTGTTCCCCCTTGGAACATGATTCAAACTCTAAATGAACTTATTCATGTATCTCCAGGTGTAACTTCTGCTGCTCTACTGGGGCAGATGGAGCCATAGAAGTAGTTAATTAAATGGTGACAGTTCTGTGTATTGCAGGATGGCCATATACAGAAAGGCCAGATGAAACCAAGGAGTGAGCTCATGATGTGCTCACCACACCCCAGGCATAACTACCAACCTGTTCTTCTGCCAGCCTGCACCTGCACACTTCCTTTTGCAAACAGCCAACTGCATAAACGTGGAATGCACTACGTGTTCTTAACATGCAGTGAATCTGGGTGGCAAAGGGAGTTTTTACAAATCATCATAACTCTTTCAGAGCAGTCTCTTTAAAAGACTAATGGGGTCTAACTCTGGTGAACTTATTTCATTTTAGGTGAATTGTGCCTCTTTCAAAATGACTCCGTTTCAAGATCTCAGACAACTTAAAAATGGCAATTTAAATTTAAAGATTATCAAAATTCAATATCTTCTAATCAAGGAAGTTTAACTTTGCACATTTTGTCTTATGTTGCTCTTTACCTCCAAGAAGATCAGTTGTGATCTTATGACACACAGTATCAAAAAAATATTAGCTAGATTTCATGTGCACTATTCAGCTTAATATACTCTAGTACCAATGCTTTTTCCTCACTTTTTGGTGATGGTGGCTTTCAGCTCAGATTCTCCCTGGGCATTTTGCAGAGCCGTTATTTTCCCAGCATGCTTTCCTGGTTTTGTGTTGGGTTTTGGTTTTTGTTTTGTTTTGTTAGTTTGTTTCTTTCTTTTTAATGTGGGACAAATCAGGAAAGAAGACCAGCTTTAGTAAACCAATTGCCTCCACCTTTCTCTCATTTGATTTAAGGGAGGTTTTTTGTAAGCTTATATTGATGGGTGCTTTTCACAAGGCTTGAATTTCAGAAGGTCATGGTTATAGGACAGATATTTTTTGGATGCAAAGTGCTGTAATGTTTTTCCAGTGGGGTAAGTGGGAATGTAAAATTGTTTGTGGCTGTTTGACAGAATGGACACAGTAGAGGATCTCTTAGTTCATTCTGTCCTGGATGAGTTTGACCAGAACTGTAGAGAATGGTTCTGTTTCAGTGGTTTGCCATCCTCCAGGCCACTATAGGAGCTGTCAGCATTCCTGCTTCAAGCCACATGATTTGTGATGGAGGAAGAACATCTTTCATAAAAGGCATCAAACAAAAGGATCTGCAGAATGACCTTCAGAAGAGCTGAAGGTCATGACATTCAGCAGGAATGGAGTGCAGGTATGACAGGTGACATCTACACAACTTCTTCCTGAAGATCTGCTTGGGACTCAGATCATGATGATGATCACGTGCCCTCGTTTGAATGAGTCTGGAGCACAAGTCTTGTGAGCAGCAACTGAGGGAGCTGGGGTGGTTAGTCTGGAGAAAAAAAGGCTTAGGGACCTTCTTGCTCTCTATAACTCCCTGAGATGGGGCTGTAGCCAGGTGGGGGTCAGGCTCTTCTCACAGGAAACCAGTGACAGGACAAGGAGAAATGGCCTCAAGGTGCAGCAGGGGAGGTTTATTGAATATTAAGAAAAACTGAAAGGTTTGTCAGGCATTGGCAAAGGCAAAGGCTGCCCAGAAAATTTGTGGAATCACCAGTCCTGGAGGCTGGTAATTTAAAAGATGTGTAGTGTGGAACTTGGAGATGTGGTTTAGTGGTGGACTTGGCAGTGCTGAGTTGATGGCTGGACTCAATGATCTTGGAGGTTGTTTCCAACAGTAATGATTCTGTGGTTCCATTTTATGATTCTATGTGATTTAATATATTTTCCAAATATTTTCTTATTTATTTTGGAAGAAATTGTTGACAGTCTAACTCTCCTTTTCCGTGCACACACCCACAAGTCCAACTCTTCCTGAATCATGCTTGAATGTCTCGCGTCAAGAGAGAAGAAATCTGCTTCTGAGCTGACTCCCTGCTGGCTCTGTCTTCTCACAAACCTCTCAGTGTCTCATGCATTATAGATCCCTGATGGAAAATAAAGTCAAAACCACATCACCTGGGACTGTGGACACAACCAAGCTTTACAGTTCAAGCCTCTAAGTTACAAAATGTGCTGGATAGGTAATAGAATGGAAATGAAGTAATATTTCAATATTTTCATGCTGCCTGCATTACAATTATGATGTTAATTAATTATCTGCCTGGCAGTTAACACCATGCAGAGGCATGGTTTTGGTCGACTTCCTGCTGTTCTGCTAGCAATGAGTAATTAACCTCTCCTCTTCCCTGGGATTCTCTACAAGATGATCAGCGTGTTGATGATATAATTATTATTAATTCAGTTTCTGTGTTTCGTTGACATTGTTAATTACTTGTCGGTAATCAGCTAATGTTTAATCTTCCTTGCTGGATAGCTTCTTGAAAGGCTGCTTGAAATTGTTCAGAGAGGCTTCCCAGCCCAGCACATTCTCACTCCTCATTGCATCAAGTGGTGGTCAGACCACAATTCAGAGTAAATTATTATCTATATACTACAAAGAATCTACTGAAGCTGAGGAATTTAGAGATCAAATTAAATTGCTGTTTTCACTGTTATAAACGAGAATATGTAAAGTGGTTGTCAATAAATCAGGGAAACAAGTGGGATCCCTCTTCGTGCCAACTTTAAAAATTGATCTTGTTCTACAGGATTGTCAATATCATTTAAAGATATTAAATAAAATCTAATTTAGTGCTGTTTTTTGTTTTTCAAGGATTAACTGCAAATAACTATTCATGGCATTTTTATTTTCAGTAAAAGTGAGAAATCTCTTTCCTAGCATCTTCCCTGACTCTGGAAGCATATGGGTATTTCATGATATGGAAACATTCTCTAAGCAAAAGTAGTTTTAGCACAGATTTTAAAGGTAATGCCAAAAGCTGTTTTTTTAATTTTTCTTTTTTTTTCCTTAAAGTGTTACTTAAATCCATATGTCTTTAAATCAGATTAGACTGATCCTGTTTCTCACTTCTGTAAACATAGTAAAAAGTTTAAAAAATATTTTCATAAAATAACAGAGTCACTGTTACTTTTGCATGAGGGGTTATACCCACGAACATTATTACTTAATTTTACTTTAAATTCCTATATCCACATTTATCAGAATATCAAAAAGACATCAGATTATTGGGGTGGAACAGTAAACAATTAATTAAATTCAGGGTGCTCTACTTTTGAGAGTGGAACTACCATTGTGTTTCTAGGGAAAATGTACAGCTTACAACTACAATTACCTGAAAAGACCAGAAATTCTGATCTCTGGCACAACTGGGCTTAAAGTGATTTAGGGGATAGAAAGATTTTGAGAAAAAACAGACAAAGAAAGATCTTGAATCAAAAGAAGAAGGTACTTGATTAGAGGGAAATCATATATTTTTCTCTGCCTGGTACTGATAAGGTCTGAGTGGTAGAATGTTATTCAGAGTGCAGGATTTTTTTTCAAGAAATGGACTGAAATTTCAGAGAAAAAGAATGATGTGAGAATACATAGTCCATGAGGAAAGAGTGAATTAATTAGGATTTTCAGCCTGAAGAAGAGAAGGCTGGAGTTCTGTTCACAGTAACAATCTCATATTTTCTAGGCTTCTGCAAAGAGAGAGCTCTTCCATGGCTGTGTCTGTGAAGGCTAAAATAAAAAGAAATAGGATAACAGTGTAGTCAGACATTAGGACTGGATGTTAGGAAAGTTTCCCAAAGTAAGAACAGGCTGAGAAGCACAGCCAGGAGACGTCAGGAGGTAAATTGGTTCAAGGAAATGGAAGCAGAGGAGCTGAGGAACAGGAACAAAGAAAGATTAAAAAGAAGGAAGAAACACCAAACTGGGCAGAGTGACCATATGTAAAGGAAGAGGTGTCTGAGATGATGATGGGATACTTAAGCAGAAGGGGTGGTGCCATGAGGAGGAGTAGTAAAGAGAATCCTGTAAGAGCAGCAGGAGATGGGGAAAGCAATAGTGCAGGCAAGCAGGCTGAGAATAAAAAGAAATTTTCAAAATGTTGAAGAAGTAGGAATTAGAGGAGAAGGAAAAATGCAAGCTAGGAATAAGGTACTTGGTTATATTTCATCTGGAATCTCACAGAAGGTGCTGCAAGCAATTTAATGGAGATCCTTCCAATACCATTTTAATTGAGTCCTGATTGCTTTGCTCTGCAAGAAATTACTGCCAAAAAACTGCTTTTACCTGAGATTACCCTCAACGTTTGCTTTGAACCTTAATTTTGGGAAAACTGGAGTTAAACTCAGCTGATTCCCTTACTTTATAATTTACCTTGAAGCCATGCAAAAAGCTTATACCTTATGCTAAAGGTTTATTTAGAACCACAGTCTCTCCTGTGTCAACTAGAAAATTTTATATTTGTACCAATCCCAAACCAGCTTAAAGTCATAGAAAATTTGGGATGAAGAAGTGTCATAAATTTCAGACAGTGTAGTCTCTGCTCCTACTGGAAGTTTCAGTTTCTCTTTTAAACTCAAAGGGTAAATGTCCACTTTTCCTTTGCAAAGCACGAGTCAAAGCCTGGTCTCACCAAGGTAACTTAGCTGGCTTGTGTTACACAGTGCTACGCTTGAAGGGGAAACAGAACATTTTTTATTTCCTAAGTTTCACTATATAGGTAATATAAATGAGTATGCAGATTGTGGAATGGTTCATATTTTACGTATTCAAGCTCTGGTAATAGGTGGGGACAATATGAATTGTGCTTATGTACTGAAGGAAGCCTAGTTACAAAGCCTGTCTTTGATAACACTCCTCATTTTGTAAGCTGTATGACATGTCAATTTACTGGTTTTGTTTTGGAGACTGAGAATGTTGGATTGAAGCTTCAAGATCAAAAGAAAGGTTAAAACACAAGAACTGTTGATTTCTTTCTTCCCTGGGCGTAAATATCCTCACGTAGCAGAGGGTGACACCCTGCATTATCTGGAAATAGAGATCCCTGTTGTACATTCCTTTTACAGAGGATGGCTTGGCTGTTACGGTATTTGTCTGCAATGTGGACAGGATGGCTTTAAACATTGCTACACTGCTACAAACATTGTGGATGACCTTGGGAAAAATTGTTCAGACCCAGATCCTCAACTTTACTTTGGTGCCTTGTGTTTCCGGGGCTGACGTGATCTGGCAAAGTCTGAATTTCAAATGTTTTCTGTTTAATGAACTGTTTGCAAACACCTTCATGCAGGCAAGGCACAAGCTATTAGGTCATCTAATATCTCTGTTTTTCAGCTACATTTTTGGATACTTATTCAGTGCTTGCTATGGTAGGTGTCTAACAAGTCACTTCCACAGTACAAAATGATCTGGGTAACCTGCAAAAGAATAAGGTTTGACATTGCATTTTTACCTGTGTAGTGAATTCAAGGTCAGTATGAACTATTGCTACCTGAGTATATTATTTAAATAATGGTATTCAAAGTCCTATGATACAGATTTCCCACAAACAAGCTCTAGAAATAGTTTAGACAAAATTCAGCTGCTTCTAATCAAACTGAGAACTCTCCATGAATTTAGAAACCATATTAACTCATTTACACAATACAATGGCAGATGGTAATAAAAAACTCTGTCAATAAAATATATACAGAAGGTTCAGCTGAGAAGACTTTTTTTTAATTCTAGTTGTGATATAATCTAGTTGTCATATATAGTCTTCGTTTTGGTTGCACAAGAAGCATCTTCTACCAGCAGTAACTGGCAATTTTCAAAAGTTTTAAAAATGTCTCTTGTTCTAAGTTATAACCTTTAGGAATGAGACTCTGGGAGTCAGTCTGTGCATTTGACCCTCCATTACTGCAGCCAGAGCCACATCACCCAGTTTTTCTCAGACAGGGTCTCTGTCACTCTGTCTTCAGCACAGTCTACACTACAAGAAGTTTTCTGCTCTGTTTATGCTGCTTTTACCAGCACAGCTCATGGTGCACCCCAGGGGATATACAGTCCTTTATCAGTATAAGTGCATCTAAACTGGGGCTTTAGGTACAGAAGAAGGGACTTCCTTCATATCCTCAGGGGAATTATTTTACATATTTTCATTATTTCACATTTTCTGTTATCAATTCCCCTAATAAAACACACCTACCAGAGGGGTATCCCTGAACCTCATAACTTCACTAATTAGAAACCTTATAATTCCCAGATAAGAATTAGGATTGATCAGCTTATATCCATATATTCTGAGCCAGGGTAGTTTCTGAGCCCAAGCAGTTCAGTTTGCTCTGTGGTGTGACCCTAATGAAATTTGGGCTGTGCTGTCCTCGTAGGATTGGTCTTTCCTTTATTTCATAGCAATAAAAATTAGAGACTTCAGTTGTTAATTTGTGGGGGATTTTGGATGATACATATTCTGTGATGGCTTTTAGAGCATTAAATGTCATATAAGTATTGCAAATAGAAACACGGAGATTGAGGTTAAAAGTTACAAACAGAATGAAGTGGTTGAAGAGAAAATCTAGCTCAACTTTGCTACTTCTGGATACAAAATGTGGAAAAGCAGAAAAAACCAGAAAATTTCAGCTGACAAGGGAATAGTTCTCACTTGCTGCCTGTTTCTGTAGTGGTCAGGGTTTGAAGGTGTGACAGCAGAACTCTTTTTGAATGAAGATTTGATGGAAAATCTTCATCTTTTTCCTTCAGTCTCTCACCTTGGCAGTATCAAGAATGAGGGAAAAGCATGATGTTTTTTGAGGAGAAACTGGTAATGGCTTAGAACACCAGCTGAGAAAAACCAAAGGATTTTATTGCAGTAGGGCACTGGACATGCTTGACAGAGATGCTCCAGTGCCATCATCATCATAATCATCTTTGTCACCCTCTGCTGGACCCACTCCAGGAGCTCTGTGTCTCTCTTGTCCTGAGGACCCCAGAACTGGACACTGCACTCCAGATGCAGCCTCACCAGGGCTGTAACTGCTCATCCTGACAATTTGAGTTCAACATGTAGAAATCAGCCTTGAAATATGAAGGTAGAAATGGCACATCTGTATGTTCAGGTGTATGGTCAGGCCAGTCTTTCTGATGGAACCATTCAGTTCACATATTTCACATTATCCCACTGAGCTGAAGACACAATAGAGTGAAAAATAGCTTTTTCTGTGACTGTTCAACTGAACTAATAACTCAATAAGTGCTGTTCTTGATAATGGTTTAAAAAATAGAAAATCATGTACACATCTCATACTATCTGCAATAGTAAACCCTAATTAAACAATAAAGTAATTAGGAATAAATTAATTTTGTTCATATATCAAGTCTTCCTAGTGGATGGTGTCCAAGATGAACAGAAAAAAACATAGAATAGTCTGATGAAGAGGCAATAATGTTGGGATGAGAGTTTTACCTGGATAGAAAGCCTGGAAGATACTGTTACATGTGGAAAATACCAAATGTTCAGATATTGCCTGAGCACCTGTCTGCAAGCACATGTGTTGAATCTATGGATGACCTTGTTTTTGTGGCTGAAAGGATGACTGAATTGGATTAACTTCTGCTCTCCCATCTACAGATGCAATGGGCTGAGTGTGGCTGCGGTCAGGGCAGGGAAACTTTTTTTAAGAAAGTTTAAAACTTATTTGGTTCCCATAAGAAGAAACAATACAGTGTAAGGTGCATTAATTATTGGCTGCAGGCCTCTAAAGAGAGCACTCAGACATTTCATCTGATCAGCTTCAAAATAAGATTATTAACCCCATCTCACAAGTGGGGTCTGAACCTCAAGGTCACACAGTTTGTCAGTAACAGAGTCAAATAAAAAACCATCCAGCAAGCTCTTGCTCTGACCACAAGCCAGTACTGCCACACTCATTACAGTATAGAGATAGCATACTGTAAATTCCTGTGAAAAGAAACCGTGGCTTTATTACTTCAATAATCTCAAAATCTAATTCTGATTTTGCTGGTATAGCATCAGTGCTATGAATCTATCTCATCCAAGTTGGTTTCTCTTCAATTTTTCAATCTGGCTTGTCCAGGGAGACGAGGTGACATTTCTCATTGTTTCGTTTTTGGAGGTTTTTATATTATTTCTTCTTCCTCTGTCACAACCCTCTAAAACAATACTTTAGAAAATGACAGAGAAGCAACGTTTGTAAAATGTCATGATCACAAACAATCAGAGTGATTGCATGCTACATTTATCGTACATCAATGTCCCCTGCCAGCAGCTGCTTTTTGAATCTACCCAAGTCCACGAGGTGAAGCTGGACTTGCTCTTAAAGTGACTTGTCTTAAAAACTTCTTGTAGTCCTTTGTTTTTGCAGTAGAGCTAGAGCCGAGCTAATTATTTAAATACTACATCAGGAACACTCACTTTTTATTTCAGTGAGTTGTTTGTAGTTGTTTGCAATTATTTGCCAAGCATTTTTGTCTGGTCTAAATCCCTTCTTTGGCAATTCATTACTGAGGTTGTCTGTGCCCTGTAATGTGATTTTCTTTCTGCTTCTAGGCTGAGTGTACTGGCTTTTTTAAAAAGGGAAGACTAACAAATTGCCAAATTTGAAGCCAAAATATCAGCTAACTTGCTATTTCACAAATTAGCTGTGTCCATCAGAATCTGTGAGTGTAACAAACAACAAATCTCCTAAATCAAAGTAAATCACACTGATTGCTTTCAGAAAAATACAAACAAATGGCATCTGTTCAAGCATTTTAGCATAGCTGGTGTCTATGATCCATTTCTCTTTTTTACATTGTCTAAAACATTCATGAGTCAGAACAGCCATAAGTCTTTCCTAAGATTTCCAGTGCGTTTTTAAGGCAAAGAATCAAGGAATATAGAAATTAGCATCTTAAGTACATGGTGATGTTTCTCCTTGTGGCATCTTAAAGATGTGCTGCTGTTTCTTGTGGCACCTTGAACACGCAGTATAATCCTCCTTGTGGCATAATTTACTTTATATGTCTTGATATGAAGTCATCATATGGCCCCCCCAGGCCCATGTGATTCCAGGAGTAAATGAGAAGGATGGTTGTGATCCAGACAGCTCACTGCAATTTAGCCCCAGCTCTCTTGGAGGTGAGTTCCACTCCCTGTGGGCTCAGCACCCAGAGCAGTGGGGGCACTGCTGACAGAATTGTTGGGCTCATCTTTGGCATTGGAAAATTCCCAGTGATGGTTTCTTTCTGTAGTAATATGCTTCTGCTTCTGGAAGGATCCATCCAGGAAAATTGAAATTTTTGCACAAAAATCCAGAACTGTGTCTCACACTTGTTACAAAAATCCCAGTAGCTGCATTTCTATAATTATTTTCCAGGAAAGACAAGCATAGTAATGACTTCAATTTGAAAGTTGCATCTGTCCTGTGATAAATACCTTGAGAAAAGCCTTATCTTTGTATTCATATTTGTGCCCTTAATTGCAATCAATATGGTGTGAAACAATTTGATTCCTCCATATACTGCATTATCTACTGTGAGTATAAACTACAGTGCAGATTATGCAAATGCTGTTATATAAGGGCAGCAGTTACTGCAGTGTCTTCCTTGGTATATATCAGTGTACTGTAGCAATTAAACAGTATAGTGAAGCCATAGCAATTACCATTCTAAATTATAATAAGCAATTCAATATACACTATCGGATAAATCATTTCCTTATAGCAACCCCTGTATATGTGCTTCAGTTTTTATTCTAAAGCCTTTATTACTTGTCATCTGAACACTGTGCCACATGATTTATACTGCATGCTTGTACTTTCAATGCATATTTATTATATGACTTCTTCAAAAAATGGCTGTAATGATTGTAACTGTGTTAACTTATTATGAGTTTGCAGTGATATACTGAAAAAAGAAATCCGTGGTGTACTGGAAGGAGAGGTACCCTGTGAATTATTTTTTGTATTTAAACCCACCCAGAATTGGACATAACCTTCACATAATCTGAAGCTTAATAAAGCTATCGCTCCATAATTTTAGGGGATTTAATTTGGAATCAAACACATGAACTACTAAACTAAATTCTATTCCATTTTAGAATCAGCTTTCTTTCTTGCTAGTAAACAGAATCCCACTAAAACTTGTGCATGATTTTAATTACAGATAAGTTTCTCTTTAAAGGCCACAGCATTCATGCTCAGATTGCTAAGCTGAATTCAATACATCTATATGTTAAAGGTAGCAAGCTAATGTGTAAACAGGGAAAATATTGGAACCAATTGCTGTTAATTTGGTTTTGATCAATTCACATTGACTGCACTTTACATGCAAATGAGAAGTGTGTTGGATTATTCCATCTGAAAATAGCTGAGATAATGAACTCTTTTTAAAAATTAAAAAATAAATAAATAAATGAAAGTGCATAAAGAGAAGGTAGAAAGGCCTGTGTTCAAAGAGAAGCAAAGAATTACTGGACAATTACAACTTAATATAGCTCAGTGTAGTACAGACTTATGGAGCTGTTGTGTAGAGGCTCAAGATAGCAAATTCTAGATCTTATTTAGAATATCATCATTTCTTATGTGTTAGGACTACTAAAAATTGATCAACAAATTTAAAATAACTTTAAAAACTTTGTGTAAACCAGGTAAATGTGGAAAAGCAAGTATAATGTAAAAACAGATAAAAAGAAAAAAGAATAAATGTGGAAGCTGCCATCTGGTAATATCAAATCCCCACAAAAAATTGTTTTATGGCTGGATATCAGGCCAAAAATACATCCTGTTCTTTAACTTTACATGTCTATAGTCCCATCAAAGTAGGACAAATATTTTGCATTCTTGGCAGTTGAGCTTTTAGGAGAGCAAGGGAGCTTTTAACATCCTAATGACTTGAACAGCACTGCAAAACACACGAAGATACTTTTTTGAACATTAATTCTTTCCTCAGTGTTAATATTACCTTAAATGACCCAGAAAAGGAAGTAACCAAAATTGTGGGGAGTTATGCAAACAAGAAGGACATTGGTATACTTAGCTGGTTAAGTTAGAAACATGACAGGAAATTAGCAAATGAGATGAACTCTTGAAAAATGCAGAATTGGACACTAATCCAGAAGGAAAATATCCAAAGCAGATCTCAGATCAGGAGAAAGAGCTGGAAAGCAATAATTACCCTGAAGTATATTACACATGAAATAATGTTCTTAGAAGTACATGGGGTTTACTCAGCTTATGATGGAATGGGGGAGTTCCACTTAAAAACCTGTAAAAAGGAAACAGCCATTGCAGGTATGAGAATGTTGGCAAGTTGTGTGGCTCAGTCTGCAGCTTCAGCATCATCTCATTTGGAGCAGGAGCTTTGCTTAGGAGCAGGACTGATATGGTAGTTGTAATCAGTAAACAACTTTTGTGTGCCAAATTAATATATGGTTTGTGTGCCAAATTAATATATTCACTGTGTTTCAGTTATTATTGCTAACTTCCAAAATGCCAACCACCCCCTTAAAAGATCTGAGCTGTATAAAAAGGGTGTGGCTTCTTCTCATACTCTTCTCCTTAACAGCTTGTGAGGGAGAATCCAGTTACAAGAACAATACTGGATTATTTTGTCAAAAAATATCAAAGTCAGTTCAAATATTCTTGAAACACTTGGTTAAAAAAGTTTAGAAAATTGACCTTTTAGGTTGTTTTTGGTGCTCCCTGTATTTTTTACTTAAAAGTCCTATTGGATTTTTGCTTTCTGCATGCTGACAGTCTGCAGGCTCATAAGCTTCTCGCTGATTTTTCTGGGTGTGGATTCAGGTGGCATAGAGCAATGAAAATTTTGTGGATGGCTCTGAGCACTAAATTCCATTTAGCTAGAAAATAGGCATAGTTTAAACAAAACAAACTGAAGGATTGGATCATGCCTGTGCGTGTCAACTCTGATATACAGTTTCTATCTCTTTGCATGAGAGGAAGAATTCATCTCTGTCATCTTGAGCACTCTGCCAAGGCTGCTGGCAAGGCATCTGTGGAGTTTGTGTTATGGTGCAGGTCTTTGTCTGCTGACCTAGACCATAACCCTCAAAATTCACAGGCAGGTCTATTAAGGCTTCTCTTGGGATACGTGTGACAGAGCAGTAACTCTGTTTTATGATTGCAACACCGAATGCTTTCAGAATGGCTTTCAACTTTCAGGCAAAATCACCAATATCTAGGACACAGCAGAGTTACATAACTTTTAAAGAATATTTCCATGAAGCACCTACTCGATGGGTCTATGTGGTATTGCATGGGGCTCTGGAGTCTTCCTTGGCTCCTTTTCAGATGCCTCACATTTATGTTGAGTTTCTTGGGTGTAAATACTCTCTCCTGAGGCTTTGTAGGTATCCACAGGGTCACAAAGTAGAGGATAAGAACAGAAGCAAAAGGCCTGTCTGACTGGATGCCTATTTATTCCATTGCTTCAGAGGAAGGGTCCTTGTGGTGGCTGTCCATGCAGGTTCTGAGGAGTTATTATTATGGTTATGCTAGCAGGGAGGGATCTGTTTCTGTAGTGTTATTTCTAACTAAATGCTGTTGTGTAATATGAACCTCCTTACAACATAAAAAAGAAGATATCCTGGTCATTCTGGAACTTCCTTAAGATAAAAGTCATAATATCTTCTACTACAAGGAAGACATTATGGTAATGACACTGAAAAGTCATTGCTGATACACCCCAGAATTCACAATCTTTATGAAGAGTTTCTCTGGAAGATGCTGCACATGGGCCTCCAGACTCCTTTGGCAGTGTGTCCTGTTGGTGACGTTTGTGCTGTGCCATGGACACCAGTTCCCCAAGCTTGCTGAGCTTGCTGTCTGTTTTGGACAACCTCATTGATCCAGACGGTGCCTGACCTACCCAGTGAGTTCTGGAGAAACCATTAGCTAATCCATCCTCAACTGGATTTAATTGGAATGATTGTTTTGTGGGCTGTCCTATGAAGCCCCTCTGTCTCTTTGGATGGCATTTCTTTCCATCAAAGGTGGTCTCAATTGTTCATTTTTTGGGCCAATGACTTCTGAAGTCTTGAATCATAACATGGCCTTTTCATTGCCATATTTTTTTATTTTCCATCTGTAAGTTCTTATCCTCAATGGCAGATTTTAACACAACCAACAGTCTTGTTTCCTTTTCATTTTTTCTAATTGCCAATGGCTTGTCTTTCTCTGCTTATGTCATCCTTTCTTATCACATGCTGGCTCATGGACTTGCATCTAGATTAAAAATAACAAAAAAGTTCCACTTGTTTTTGAGGTGATAGCCTGCCTCATCTGCTGCTGCAGCAATAATTAATTGATTTTAGCTAATGGTCAGTCACCCCTTATGTTGTGTTGAGACCACTGGTACTTGGTAAATATATGCAAGAAATGTGCAATCTATTTGTGGGGTTTGCCATGGGGTGTCACATTCCAGATTCTGCTTTTTTGTGGATTTTGGTCTTCAGGCCTCAATGTTTCCTCTGGCTGAGGTCTCTTGATCTTAGTATTTTGGATTCCTTGTTTGTATGTTTGGTCCCAAAACACTTCTGGACTAAATGACATCTTTTGGTGGAGAAATTCTCATTCTTTTGTCTAAGAGCAATTTTAGTTTTATGCTATAATTGGTTGTAGTGTCTTGTGTCCTTTTGCCATGGAGCCACATCCCACCTTGATTTTCTTGTTTGAGAATGGCCTTACATGATTTGGATTTTTGCCTTAAATCAATTAGGTATGTTTTTCTTTCCTGTTTGTGCTTTGTCTTTTCCTTCTATTTTTTTTAGATTCTCTCATAGAGATTCCATTTTCCTTCACTGCACAACTACTAAAAATAAAGCCAGGAGCTGAATCAGCAATTGACAACTCCCTGTCTTTTCCTAGTACTTTCTGCTGAGGAATGGTCAGCTAGCCCACACCTTTTTCCCCCCAAAGGCTCATCTTTAACCAGTGTCATTGTTCCAGTAATACTGCTTGGTTTGGGTTTTTTTTAGTTGACTTTGCTATTTTTGGGTGCAGTTTTCCTTCACACAAAGACCTTCTTCCAAAGACTGCAGTATATAGGGGGATTTATTTATAATTACTTTATTTCTAGGTGGACTGGGGGAGTAGATTGTCTTATATTGCTAGTGTCATTTAAAATAGCAATAGTATAAAGCAAAATAAGGTCTTTTAATTTTTAGTGACATTTATTGTAATTTTGAATGCATTATGTCTTTGGTGAAACTCTTGTTCCATTAATAAAATGTTTTCTTATTTCTTCCCCCCCTCCCATAAAAGTTTACTTATAATAATTTTGTAAACCTAGCAGCAAAATATAGGTGCCAGGCCTTGAAAGTCTTTTACAGTGGTTTTTTAACAATGTACATACTGTAGGTATGTGATTTTTCACTGGTAAATGAAAATGCCAGGAACTTACCATAGGTTACTACAACTTTGCCTGCAATAACTTTAAATCCCATTATGATCATCTCATTTTACAGCATGCTTTGTTTCTAAGAGCAATATGTCAAGGGAATAGCATGCCAGTTACTATCCTTGGGAGTAAAGATTTCTGAGCAAGCACAGCAGTTTTACACAGAAGGGAAAAGGCAGCAGAGGATGAGTGTTTAAGCCCTGGGTCATCTCCTGGGAGTCCCTGGCTTTCCCTGTATTGTATAATATATAATTAAATTTATTTACACTGAATTCTTTTGTAGTGCTTTACCTGTGGTTGTCCAGGGGAGAAGAAGAACAGGAGCCACATGAGGAAGTCACAGCTTCTCTGGGGGTAGATGTGTTATCCAGGACCTGGACATGCTTCAGCAGGTTCCATATTTTATATAAAGTAGTAACCCCTCCATGAGAATTCAGAGAGGTGCATGAGATTCTCTCCAGCATCAAAGGTGGTGTAAAATGCAGGTAAAGCAAACAACAACCAGTTGAGCTATGGAACGTCAATTATCATACTTATTCTCCATAAACATGTTTTTTTACGTGTCTTATGGCCTTGACTCTCTCTCCATCTTCTATGTTTTGGAGCTGATAAAGGAGTGAATTCCAGAACTATGAAAAATCCTGTTTGAATTTCAGACTCTCTAACATGCAAACCCCTAGATACCTATCTGCTGTTATACCAAAATGAAATACACTCATGCCACTCTGAGCTCTTCAATACATAAGGATTTATCTGCTTCAGGAACTGACTGTGGTTCACTTTCCTCGTGCTGAAAATGTTGCAGAGCAGGGTATTTTGGTCACTTCAATGGACAGAATCAGCACAATATCATGAAGGGCTGCTCTGAAGCACCAGGATAGTTTTCAATGCATAGAATTAACATGGACAAAAGTAGGAAAAAGTGATTACTAGAATGAACTTGAACCTGCAGTGCCTTCTTGGGGGTTATCTGTGTGCCAGGTTTGTTTGTTTGTGTTTCAATGCTGATTCCAAACCTCGTGTTGGTTCAAGAGATTGAAATGAATAAATTATTCATAAGGTTTTCTTAATTTAACTTTTTGATTCCATCCCAACAGGGCATAACTACGCAGCTGATGAAAATCTATCTGCATTAAAAATTCAGAACATTATAAAAAGAAAAGAGAATACAGTGTTTAGGATAAATCAAGACGAAGCAGCTTAATTCCCTGAATTTCATACTGTTGTATTTCAGTTTTGTTGAGAAATCAAGGTTTTATCTGTATTTCCAAATTTTTTAAAATAAGCACTTTAGTCCTTGAAGCATATCAAAATGTTTTGGGGTTTAGAAGCTTTTCTTTCTCATCTTACAATGGCAGCAGATATTTTTACATTTTAAAACCTCTGTTGTAGTATCAGAAGCTCAAACATTCCAGCACTGTGTATTTGAAAGTGAAATGATCAGCAAAACTAAAGCTGACATTATGGATGTCTTTCCCTTGCCAAAACTGAGGGACTTGCATGAAGGGATAGGGAGATTTGAAAGAATGCAGTGCTATATACAGGCTTTTCATAATTAGAATAAATTAGTCAAATAAATTTCCTTATATCTCTTTAAATAAAAGTAAGAACATAGAGCATCTTTAGGAGTTTAACCCCAATAATGGGGAATAGCCTAAGGGCTGTATTTAAGAATTAAGGAATCCAGTTCCCCTTTCTTAGGTGGTCTGCAGACCACTGCTGCTGGAAGCTTGTGACCAGCTTTGTTTCTGGCTTCTGAGAAGAATTATTCTTTCAACACTGCAGGCAAGTTACTGGTACAGGACTTTTTTTTCCTCAAAGACTGGCTCAAAGTTTGCTACTTTTTGGACTGGCTTTGTTACCCCATCACAGACTTACTCAGATTAAAATCTCAATTGCATAACATAGGGAGTATTGCTGTGAAAGCTGTATGAAATATTCAAATTTAAAAGCAAAGTCAACACCTTGGTGAGACTTCCCAGGTAAGATCTTTGTTTGCAGATTGCTGTTGATGGAAGAACAGCCACTGCAAAAAAACAGATCCAAAAAATCAGCTTTGAAGCTGATTCTTCAGCCCACAGTCCCTGGGGATGGTGCCTACAAAATGGTCCCAACCTCACCCTGTCTCATCTCATTGCTCATCTACTGGGGAACATGAGCTGAATCAAGACAGTAAAATGACCCACAATTTATACCATGTTTCTTTTGGCTTCCCAGAGGAACTAGCTTTAACATTTGACAAAATCAGTGTAGCCGCTTGTTGTATGAAGCAGAAACACCAAGATCAATTTTAGACTATAATGATGGGGTTTAATGTCCTAAAAATACCATTAAATGTATATTTTTTCCTAATATACTATAAAAAAAAATATAGACTTGAACATTGCTGTTAGTTAATATGGTGAAACTGATAACAATAATCCATTGAAGGATGTGTCCATGCTAAATCCTTTTGTAGAGAATTTTCTCTTCTTATTTTTTCCAATTACACATTTTCACTCTTCTAATAGGTTAAGAAAAGCTTAGATTCCTTAATAGGTGTCTGCACAGCATGTGGCCTTGACAGAGCTAGGAACAACAATTGCTATGTTTTTAAAATGGAATGCTTTGTAAATTGTTAGATTAACCATAATTTTAATATAATTTTTTTTGCAAGTATTGGTTTGATAGTTCACAATAACGTGTAAATGTTAAATTAAGCTAACCTATTTGTTTTTGTCCTGGCACAATTTCACAAAATATAAAACCATTTTTATAGCAGCATGGAGCTAATACACTGATTATCTTTCCATGTAGAGCCAGAAAAAGGCAAATCGGGAAAGAAGCCTGTGAAGATTTTTGTAATGGAATAAGCTTAAAAGTAAAATTTCATGCCAAGCAATTTGCACTATATTTTTCAGTCTTCTGCTGTAGTTGTAAATGAAACTTATTCTCAAGTCATAGAATAATAGAATCATTGAACAGTTTGTGTTGCAAAGGACCTTAAGGATCATCTCATTCCAACCCCCTGCCATGGGCATGGACCCCTTTCACTGCTCAGAGCCCCATCCAGCCTGGCCATGGATGCTTCCAGGAGAGGGAAAAATCAACACCCAATTGGTCTGTTCTCACATGTCCCCACAGACACAGATGGACATGTACCATTGTGTCACTTCATGTATATTTTATTTTCTGCGTCAAGAGGAAATTTTTAAAGAAAAACTTTATCCAGAACAAACAGTGATGTGGAGGAACTTCAGAACTTCAGGAACTTCTAGTCTTCTTGCTCTAGGCAAATCTTAGAGCTTTTGTCTTCTTTTTAGAATTACTTCACTGTATTCACAGAGGATTGAGTACCCTCTGGAAGCAACTTTGGCTGGTGGTGTCCCCCAGGCTTCTTTTTGTTTCCTAAATATTAAGTTATGACTCCCATTTCAGACAAACCTTACAGGTACAAGTAATCCTCAAGTGCTGGTTTTATGTAATCAGGGCCACTTTATATCCCATGAATATGCAGAACTAGATTTTTCAGCTGAGTAGTGCATCAGTGATTCTCACCTTCATCTACCTTTATCTTCAGATGGATTCAATCACAGACCTATAGCTAGCCATGGTACTGTTCAGCTTCAGAAAATACATTATTTTTATTGTCACTGCACACGTGCAGGCTCAGTTGAAGTCAGCTGTAGGTAAAAGAGTAATAGGAGGATACAAAAGGGGAGAGTGCCTGAGGGCATAGACTCTGATTTTGCCAGAGGAGGCTTAGGGAGATGTGATGTTGTCCCAAACATCACAGGGAGGTGTCTTGACATGTTTCAGTGGATTCACCCCATAAAAGAGGGGTGCACAGGCAGACCATCACAACCATTCTGTTTGTAACTGACCTCTTTAAATGTGATAGACTTTGTGTTTATCTTTCCCAAAAGAGCACTGCTGGTATCAAGGACTCCTCAGCCTTGTTGGCCAGGGCTTGCTGAAGTCCAGTGACTGGAAACTGAGGTTAGAAAAGTTTAGTCCGCAATGCTCAAGCTGTGAAAGCATAAATGCAAGGGAATCCAGTATGACATCAGCATGGCTGCTGCACCTTGAGGTTAAACAGCTGCTTACATCTGGCTTTTTAATACTTTGGCCTGTGGGCATGCAGAAGCAGCAAGTCAGGTTATGCAATTACAGTCACCCCTTCTAGTCCTTGTCCTGAGGGACTCTGGTCTCAATCATAACTCTTACAATTGATTCCCCAGAGAGATCTTGCCAGTTGACCTTCACACTGTGACCTCACTGATGAATTTACTCAATGCACAACTAAACTTCTGTGATGGTATTGTTGAATTGTTTCTCTGTCACCCAAAGCACCAGAGGCTGGCTGTTGAGTCATGACACCAAGCAGGTGAACCTGTACACAGGTGGCACAGATGATTCTGTCATGTGTAAAAATTTCCTTGCAGACCTAATTGGAAGGTCTGAAAATCTGTGGTCTTTCTTTGCAGCATGAAGAATGGTTTGGTCACTGGACACATCAAATTACCCCAGCATCATTTCTGGACTCTTGTCTGGGTTCCTGATTGTTGCATGCATTCCTGTTTCAGAGGGATAGAGGCAAAAGAATCTAACATTGTTCTGGACTAGCAACAGGATGTCTGAATGACATTTATTTGCCAGACAAATACGGGATAGACAAGAAGAACTAGAATCACTTCCCTCCTAAACTTCTGTGAAGTTCATGAGAAAAATTGCTTATTTTCCACAGCATGCCAACCACCAGTAAGAGAAGGATGGAGTGGTGTGCTCTGCATTTTGACTAGACCTCACTGTTTTATTAAAACTGTAATAAATTTTACATCAGTATTTCTTAGTAGTAGTGGCAGATCATGAAACACTGTATTTTCCTCATGTTCCTGGAGTGGTTTTGGATGACTTAGCTTCAGGAAGCATGGTGGAAGCTGTTGCACTAAGTGTTAGAGGAAACTTTGATCCATAAGACACTATGTGTAGTTTCTTCTGAAAGATCTGTGTCCTATTGTCATGAAGAGCCCAATCCAGAGCCAGTTAAAGAAAACATGATGGTTTTGGCTCATCATAGGAAACCAGGAGCTGAAAGTATTGGATACTTTCTTGGACCTGATGTTTTCCTGGTCTTCTGTTTCTCTTTACAGGGGTGGTAGCTGAGGTCAGATTGATGAGGAAACCACATTTATTTGATTATTTGCAAATTTTAATGCTAGCAGCAAGTTCTTGGACATACTGTGGACTAAGAATGTGGTTAGAAAACAATCTGGGGTGGTTTATGGGGAACATCATGATTTTTTTCTTTTCCGTGCTACAGCTCACAGGTTTGTTCATCAATAAATTGATTAATTGGGCATATTTGAGTGTGTTTTCACAAAAATGTTTGAGCTATATGACGCTCCCCCACGCACTTTCTTTTTCCTGCAAACTGCCATCATCAGTGATTTGGAAGTGTAGAAAATAGTATTATAAGGGAACAGATGCGAACAAAAGGGGTGAAATTGAATGTATTAGTATTCAGCGGTCTGCTTTTGATTACCTCTGACTGGAAAATATTTGGAAGCCACCAGGGTCCCCTCAAGTGTTATGATTTCGTAAATTCAGCCCTCGTGTGTTGGGATTCAGGCTCCCTTATTGAAATTGAATTGATATTTTGTAAACTTCATTTGTGAATAATGTGATCTGACAGGGACAAATGCGAGGGAGAATTGTTTTCAAACCTCCTCCAAATGAAACTTATTATTGAGTAAATACGGATTTCTTTGTCTCTTTTCCTCTCTTTCTATCCTGAGCGTCTTCATGGCCTGAATATGTATCAACTTTTCCAAGGTAATTGAATTGATTCAGTCATGTGTGGGCAACAGAAATGGGCAATAGAATATATTCCTGATGGGGAAAAATTGAAAAGTAGAAGGATTTCTACTCAGGTGTGGGGCTGGGAGGGTCACAGTGCTATCAGAGGAGAGAGACACACAGGAGCTTCTTTCTGATTATCTCAGCTTTGGCCATTCTCTCCCTCAATAATCGCCCCCTGATATAACGCCGGCTTTCCAATTTTGCTGGCCAGCACCATGCCTCAGATGTGTTACATATTAATTTCCCTTTGCAGAAAATTTGCCAAGCTTTAGCTCAAATTCAGTTAGTCGGATTGATGAAAGTGGCAAAAGGATACGACATTTACTGATTCTCCCTTTTCACCTTTGATTAACTCAACCTGTGAATTATTCTTGCCCTGTCAGTGTGCCATTAAACGAGCTGGGGCCAAGGTTGCAAGTTCATACTTTCTGATGTAACTGAGAGAAAATGTGTTGAGCCATGATTTGTCTGACAGAGACCTAGGATCATTTCAATGCTGTGTTGCCATTATTTTAACAGGTCAGCCCTTGGTGAAATAAAGATACAAAAATAAACACACCATCTTCCTCCCCATAATCTTAATTTCTGGCTCATATCTCTGGCACCTGCTGGTTCCCAGTGGTTCTCTCATGGAGGAAGTCATAGTCCTTGTTACAGATGGACTGGAAAAGTCCATCCCTCCCTCTATCACTTAATATTTTCAAATTAAATCTTGCCAGTCTGTAGTGTTTGTATCCCATAGGGATTGCTGCCACAAGCTGGAATCTATGTAGTTAAAATTTCCCCCCCTTTTTGTCTTTGCTCTGCCACTACATTTCAGGTTTGATCTCTCCTGGAAATGCCAATCCCTGGTGCTTCATAGTGCTATGGCATTTCACCCCATCAATGAAGCTGAAGGGAGAGAACTTCCTTTCCATGTCTTCCTCTGTTACTGCACTGCTTTGACAAATCATGTCCAGGTTTTGGCTGCTTTTTTAACTTGATCAGAGTCTTAATTTGTTTCTTGTAAAGTTTGGGGGTTTTTAGATGGTGCAATGGAAACTTTAATGTTGCCATTACAGCTTGTTTACTGGGGAGATTGTCAGTTTTGATTGTCAAGTTAGACAAAGTATTTAAAAGACATTTTCCATAATGATGTTGGGCATGTACAGAGACTTTCCAAGATTCCAGATGTGTTTCAATCTTGTGCAGCATTGGTGACTGTGGCCTTGAGCAGACCGGAAAGATTTGGGTTAAAGTGGCAGGAGGCAATGAATTAATAACTTTTGCCCCTATATTTTCCTGTGAAAAGTGTACCATGAATAATTTGCCCACTGGACCTTGCAGTAAGGATACATGGCTGGTAAGCCCACCCAGATTTGTCTATGTCACAGTGTCCTCATGCTGTCAGGAATTCATGGAAAATATCTCCATCCAGTTCTAGTGGTTTTTGAGTGGTTTCAGGATCTGAAATAGTAGTGAAACACAGTGAGAGTGTCTGCTGTCATCAGCTGACCTTTCCATGCTACTTCTGGCAAATCATTACCAAACACAGGAGAGATCTGGATTTGGTTCCATCCATGCATGACTCAATAGAATACCAGAAATGTTCTCCAAGAGATTTATCATAAAAATATTCCTTTTTCCTTTTATTTTCCTCCCATAAACTACATTTCTGATTATACCCAAAGGCACAATTTGGAGCATGTCTTATGAGAATTCTCCTATCCTTTCTTAGGTGCATATCTGCCATTTGCAAATTAAGCACTTCAACACATCCATCATAGCCCTGAAATATCCAGTTTTAAAATATCTCCTTTCTAGGAGAACTGGAGTTGTGTTCAGAATTGCAGTCTTGTCTGCCTCAGTCTTTCCTGTGTTATATATATTTCAGCTTATAGCTGTTGAGTAGAAAGAATTGTTGAAAGTGGAGAGCAGTGAGGAGAGGAATTGGTGTGCTGAACTCTCTGGGAAGGGTTTCCAGCTGACATGCAGGAAATATTGCTCGTGGCTCTTCCATCACTCAGTGAACACAAATGGCTTTCTGTAATTTTCCACAACCAAACTGGGCTTCCCCAGGTCAATAGCCCGGATGTGCAGAATTGTCAAGACAAAGCATAAAACCCCCTTGCAATAACCCCTGTGACTGAAAGTGTAATGTAGACACACTCCTAACAACCATTCCTTGTAGAAAGTCACCTTTGGAAAGTACTAAAATCACTGACCATTAATAATGAGGCCTACATTGCAAATTGGGTTATTTTAAATACATCAAACAAATTTCTCAAATAGAAAAAAAAATATATATGTCATGATAATGTTTTCTATCTTTATATAAGTTATTAATTTGTATACTTAAAAAAAAATTGAGTCTGCTCATAGGAACACTTTATATTCTCTCAGGCTTAAAAGAGCTCTAGCTATGGCCTGCTAACTCTTATGGCCATGAAGAATGCATGTCTTGGTTATAAATGGTATCCACTTTAGCTTCATAGCTTAGAGCTGAATAAACACAGAATCACTGAATTGTACTCAATGGCTCTGTTTATACTGTATTTTGTTAGCATCTGACATAAATCAAGTGTGATTTGATTGACTATACCCAAAGTAGAGCTGGAATAAAATAATGAGGGCGTTTGTTAGCAGAGCTGCCAGTCTTTAGTAGTAATGACATTTAACGTAATAGGTAGCTGGTAGGTTAAAATGTGCTTTTTATTTGTTGTACATACATTTTATAAAAGAAAGATGTAGTTAGGCCCAGGGTGCAATTTTTCACACCACCCCTCCAGATAGGAAGCTAATTAAAAACAAGGTGAAAAACTGATCATGAATGAATGCATTGGCCATTGTTTAGTGTTATACAGAACTGTACAAAAAAGATCATTAAATTCCATTCATCACTTTGGCTTTAAATTGATGCAAAAGACTTGTGCTTCTGTGCATAAGGTGGAGGCTAAGTAGGAAGGGCATTAAATCAGTTTGAGAGTCTTGGGGAAGAAAATATTTAGCAAGAGAAATAATAAAGGACAGAATATGATAACATTGCTTTAAGGAGTGTTAGCTCATTTGTTTTGAATGCAATTCTGAAAGGTCAAGATGGAGGTAATATAAATATAGTACTAAAATCCAGAGGGTTTGAAGTTTTCAGTTGAAGTACTTGGTGTCATTGCAATAACCAAATAAATTTTTATTATATTCAGGTTTAAAAGTCTGTTTTATAAAAGTCTATTGCCATAAATTTTAGAATTAACGACTTAAGAAATGGTCAAACACTGTTTTAAAGTGGAATTTAGTTAGAAGTTTACATTTTAGATTTGGACTGGGGTTTTTTTTAGTGTATTAAACCTCTTTTGAATGCTTCTCCAAGTATTGGCTGGAATAGCTGAACAGACTGTGAGCAAGTGCACTTGGATGCTAATTAACTGATTTGCGTAAAGCTATTTTCTGCAGGCATTGAGAGCATATAGTCATTATGGCCATAAAAATTGACTTCTGTTTGTTACACACATTTCTGCTGGAGTCATAAAAATTATTCTTGGCTCTCATGTGTGCATGTAGCTACAAACTGCTATTAATGCTGCCACTTGCACTTTGTCATAAAATACTAATTGCTTATTGACTAGGTCATAGAATTTGGGCAAAGAAAGTATCTCTAATACAAATAATGAAGTCTGGAAACCATCCTGCCTCCTCTAACACTGCAGAGTGTGGTTCAAACCCTGAAAACAAATCCTGTGACCTGGACATGTGTTCCACAAAAGGGCGTGGGTCACAGAGGGGACTGTTTGCACAGTTTCATACTTGACCTTCTTTTTGCAGCATCAGGGCAATCCTTGGGGAAACAGGGCAGCCCTAGAGAAGACAGAACAGACCTGGCAAGGCATTTGCATGCAAATTGCCAAACAAGCTGGATCCATGTTCCTCCTGCTGAACTTCATCCTGTGTTATTAAGTATTGCCTATGTTCCTGACTAAGGCCTCAGTACAACAGCACTGAAAGCCACAGAAATTTCAAGGGCTTGAGAAGGTATTAGGAGCTGGACTGCCAGTGAATTAATGCACAGGAGTTCACTTTCATCCTGATACTGAGCCAAGCCAAGAAGGAAGTCCCCAGAAGTCCCCAAAAGAAGGAAGTGCTTCCCCAGCGATGTAAGGCAAGATGATGAAGAGTAGGAAGGACAAGAGAAAGGAGAGCGAAACTTTCCAAACACCATGTTTGCAATGTGTTTGTCTGTGCTGCCATGTACCCACATGCCCTTTATTCACTGTTGTGCTTGGGTGGGCTGGCAGATGTGTGGAGACAGGGGTGCAAGTGGGTCTGCTCAAGTCCCAGTGCAGACAGGAGGGCTGGGGAGAAAGATACAGCCAGAAATCCCTGTTCAAAGGATCAAAACTCACTCAATGATGGTTTTGCTCATTTGAGAACTGCAGTGAAAACTTACTCTCTCCTGAAGCTGGTGTAAAGTCTTACACCCATGTTGGTCCATATTGGATATGTTAATTACTAAAATGTCATTAGTTTGTCATGGTAGGCATCAACTTCAGTGCAGCATGCTGGGATAATGATCAGTATTTGGAGGGCAAAAAGGCCAGGTTCTGTTCTATCCCTGGTGACCTTTGGTTGATGGTGCTCCAGCAGACATCCACAAGAGAGCCAGTGACAGCCCCAGGCTGTGGGCTGCAAGATGTTTTAATGAAAACATCAGCCTTTTGGCACAAACCTGGTCCATTTCAGTAAGTAAATAAGTGAGTTTCAAGCTGATTTAATGAGTCAGTTGAGGAAAAATTTACCAAAGTTCAAAGATGGCTTTGACTCTCTCAGAGGCAGAGATCTCCCCCACTTTCAGGGAGGTGGTGGAAGGAGAGGGGCTTTGGTCTCCTTCCTTCTGTTGTTTCTAAAGCTGCACTGGATTTTGTACAGCTCTTTACTATGGCTGGGGAGGAAGTGATGTTACTTCTAAGTGTCTAACAAACAATTTTTGTCACATTCATCAATGGATTACACAGCAGTACCTGACCACCGAAAACAAGAAAAAAACACAGAAACCTGTTGCTGTGCTGTTCGTAACTCTGATTATGAACAGCTTCTCAAAGCAATTTGAAAGACTTTGGCAATAGAAGTATCAAGTGGAAAACAAACAGCTCTGGATTGAATCTCTTCATAAATATGCTATTTATTCACTATAACAATGTCATTTCTCACACACAGGCACTGTAGGTGCTGCTTTATTGTCTCTAAGAGGTTAAAAATAAGAGTGATGCAAAAATACTCACTTCTAAAGATCAAGGCATCAAGTGACATATTTAGTGCAGGGGGTTTTTTGGGTAATAAGGTTATAAATTCTGAAGTTTATAGCTTAAACTCATCCTTTGGTATCTCCATTTAGCTGCTTACTTAAGAGAGTGTTTCAGAGCTGTCTATAGCCCAGAGAGTGCCACATCATCTGTACAATGGTCCTAAAAATCCATTATTTCAAAAATGTATTCTAAAGTCAGTATCTATTTCAAGCCATGATTAACATAAGCTGATTTCCATGGGCTGAACATCCTCCTTGTTTTCTTGAAGTTAACATCCAAAGTTGCATCAGAATGTGCTGAGCACCAGGAAAATCCAATCACTGGAAACAGTGGAAGAGACCATGAAACATAACTTGATGGAGTAGTTCCAGATGTGTGACCAATTGTCTTAGTAATTATTGTGAAGCAGTGAAAATTAAAGCCTCTCACAATCTGTGTTTTGAAGGATGAGCTAAATGGTTTGAACTGCACATCTTGCTGTCTCACCCAAGGTGCAGGAGGTGGGAAAGAGCAACTCCAGGTCACTCTTCATAGTGCCATGGCTGGTAAGAGGCAGCAGCAGATCTTTCCAAGAAAGATCTTCCTTAGAAGATCATCCTTAAAAATCCTGAGAAGTTGGTTTTGCTTCCAGGAAAAAAAAAAA